>APFE031760258.1:106399-120705 GCA_000404065.3 Pinus taeda
GATTTTTGGAAAATGACGCTTCCGCGTCCTCGCTTCCAAAAAAACGTCCCCGCTTCATGCAACATTGCTACAACCATAAAATAGTGGCAGGGTTCTATTGAAAAGAAATCTAAATTATTATCATGGCTATTAAAACCAACTCTCTTGACCTCTGTTTGTAATTAGGGACATGCTTTCATCCTTTGCAATTTATGTTTGAAGGTGAGAAAACTTGCATGTTTGTGAACATTAAGTATGGCACCCAAAACAACATCAAAATTTGAACTAGGAACCACAAAAATGGTCTCTATCAAGAAGAATAATAATGCCATCAAGTTGTGCCTTACCAATCCAGTGTCTCTTTCAAACTCATGATTTACCAACCCAATGCCCTTTTCAAACTCAGAGCTCAGGCAAACCTACATGAATGCATAAATAAATGAACCCTTCCTCCTTTTTATGCTATTTTTGCTAACATCACTTTAAGGCCAAATCCCCAAAATTATGACTATATAAATAGGGTCGATCTGCTTAGATAGGTATTTTTCCTACATAGTTTGGCTTTCCTAAACTTGTTCTACTTTTTTTTTCTTTAGTCTTGTTTTTAATTAGAGTTCAATTTCGAATTAACCTTTCAAATAAGCTGTCATTCTTGTTGTTACATTCATAATTGTGTTGGCATCAAGTCCAACTTCGAAATGTTCCTATGCAAAATGATTGCCTCATTTCTTTTAAAAAAGAAAGAAAGAAAGGCCAAAGTTGATTCATTTCTCTTGCCTTAAGAAAACTAAAGTGAAAGTTGATTCATATCTAGCTCTTGTGTTAAGAAAACTTCTCTTACAAAGTTTGACATGGGACTATCCCAAAATGTTTATGAATTTTGATTCAAGAATAATGCCTTGGACAAAGTCAATATGAGGAAACAAAGGTGGAGCATCTCCTTCTTGAATGCACAAGGACCTCTAACATAGAGTGATCTTGTTGATGTTTGTAGCTTGGGTAGGTACTTTTGCATAGGCCCAAGTGTTTGGGCATGCAAAATCCACCTAATACACTCTTGGACCTTAGCAATCACCTTAGTAATTAAAGTAATTTCTTTCATAAGATAAAAGTGATATTAATCTAATGAAATGTAAAGGTTCTTTGCAATAGTGAATTAGATGAATCTAAACTGTCAATCACAAGTGAGGCAAGATATAATTTCAATCACTTTGGAGATTATGGTTGTGGATTTAGTCAACTACTCAGTCTTATAAAAGAAGAGCTAAGGAAAGGAGAAGACACACAATAATAGTGAACATAAGGCTTGAGAGGAGATTTCAGTAATTGAGTGGAGAAGGACTTCCATTCAACTGACCTAGGTTTGAGGAAGGTGCAAGAGTGTAGCAAGGGAGATCCGGATAACCAAGAAAGATCGAGTATAAATCTAGGGCTTGATCAAGTAGATCAGATTTAGGTTATTGTTGTATTTGTAGTTTCCTCAATGGGCCATTATCCTAGTAGGTTTTGAGTTATTAATGAAGATTTAAATTGATTGGGTAGAAAACTTATGTAATGCGTGATTCAGATTGGTTGTGCTTTTGTTGAATATATATATATATTATATAATATATATATATATATATATATATATACATATATATATATACGTTAAGAAGCTAGTTGTGCTTTTATTTAGTAGATATGTGATAAATTTTGCTAGGAATTAATTTTCAAGTTGTTGGGTTTTGAAATTAACAATGTATCATAGTTGAAACTATGACAAATTCATCTCAGAATCACTAGGGAATAGGCTCTTTCAATGATTGCAAGGATCTAGGTTGGGCCAACAACTGTACAAGGCACAATTCTTATTTTGCATGATGAGAAATCAATGTATAAGAAAAAATAATTTTCGCAATGCGTGAGGCCAACGACTAGGCATTTGAGTGAAAATAAATTGAAAAGGTGGTTGACAGGGTGTCCAAGACCTAGCTGTTGATAGATTATCATGCACGACAAGGAATGGTGTGATTCGAGACCATAGGGGATGTGGTAATCACAAGGGTCGAATTGGCAATAGTGGAGGTAGAGATCCGTTGGGACACAAGTGTAGCATATAGTCACTAGTTGAGATGCCAACCAAATAGTATTCGACAGTCGTAGGGTAGGCCAACTCTGGCAGGTCGTGTAACCGAGGAAGCAAAGGGATGTCGAAGAAGCTTCTAGCCATCATTAATTTCGTGTTAGGGATGTATGGGGCAAGGAAAACCAGTTGTCGAAGACAACAATCGTCAGGTCGAGAGGAAAAGGCCAACTGTTGTCAGATCAAGCAAGGTTGGGGATAGAATGGGTAGCCGACAAGACAGTTGCAATTGTATAGTCCATTTGTTGCTGTAGAGTGGTCAAAACATAGCCGCTGAAACAAGGAGTGCCACATTACAGACGAATCTAGCAGTCAACCATAGGTTGACAAAAGTCCAAGAGGTGTTGTCGGGAATAGTGCATAGATTATACCAGGGCCATATTGTTGAAAGATGTAACTTGTGCCGGTCTTCATAATGTAACAAAATGTAATTCTTATCATTGATATATTTACTAAACTTATTATTATTATTATTATTTGGTCAAAAGCATGTTCTTCATGCTTACAGAGTCAATTGAATCAAAAATTTCGAGTCCTATTAAGAGTAAAACGAAATGTATTTGAGTCAAGTCGTATTTGGACTTTTTGTAAACAAAAGAAAAGAATTTTTTTTTGAGTCAAAAGTTCAACACAAGACCAAGTCGACCCTCCTTGGACAAGTCGGCCTATGTGGCCGCCATTCGACCCTCCTAGATAGCTATAAATACAAGATAAATCGACCTCTTGGAAGCTCATTCATTCATCTTCACATCATACATCGATTTCTGTGCCTAATCAAGAGCGAAGGAAGTCAAAGGAGAGAGAAGGAAGTTAAAGGGGAGAGTCAGAATTTTTTGCTCTGCAATTTTCTGAGGCTATTACAGGGCCAAAATTTGGCCTCCATTATGGATCTAAAACTTCTATGATTTTGACCATATTTTAGAGAATTTGACCAATGTTGACTTTGACTTATTGGATTTGACTTATAGGGCTGACTTGGGATCTTTGTGGCAGTTTTGGTCTTGGGTCTTGGATATCTCATTTTGATCTGATTCTATAAGAGAAGGATTGTTTGGGTTTCCCCCATTTTGGGGTTTTGCTCTGGCTTGGAGCCTAATTTATTTTTTTCTTTGTTTCTTTATGATCTTTAAGTTTTTCACATTTGTATAATATGAAGAAGTTAATATAAGTAATAAGAAGCCAAAAAACATTCACAAGTAATTATTAAGTTAAGAGAAATCAATCACTATCTTCTAGCACTTGATTTCTTGATACATAAAAGGGTGTAGAGTTGCATAAGAGTGGTGCCAGATTGCAGTATAATGAGCAGTGATGGATGGTCACTTCTTAGAAGGATATCATATCAGTTGGTGGGTTGGAGCAATGGTGACAACAACACAGGAAGTCGACAAAGGAGCAATCATAACCGTACAGTTTGTATGGAATCCACATATCAACTGTAGTGTACAAATCTAAGTTTCTAGCAACAAAGCTTTTCAGTAACATTTTTGATTTGGAGATGGCCCAAACTAGTCTGAGGTTTGAAGACATGTTAGAGGTTGCATCTAACTTCACTTCTCGGAAGGTGATGGTTTCACTGATTCTCATGGAGAATGTCATATGGGAGTTTGCTAACACCAAACTCACCCTGCTTACAAATGTTGTAGAATTGGCCACCTAAAACAAAAGTAT
This sequence comes from Pinus taeda, assembly GCA_000404065.3. Lineage (NCBI taxonomy): Eukaryota > Viridiplantae > Streptophyta > Pinopsida > Pinales > Pinaceae > Pinus > Pinus taeda. Next base: position 110,175 of record APFE031760258.1, read on the forward strand.
GTAAAAGCTAGAAGAATTATCTTGGATGCACTGATGGATCATGTGATTCCTCACCTATCCAAGAAGATGACAAAAAGGGAGATGTGGGAGGCTTTGATGAAGGTTTATCGGAGTGATAACACAAACAAACAAAAAGATGACAAAAAAGGGAGATGTGGGAGGCTTTGATGACGTTTTATCAGAGTGATAACACAAGCAAAAAAATGGCGTTGAGAAAGAAACTCAAGAACACTAGGATGACCATATTAGATATCGTGACTAGTTATCTGACCAAGATCACACAAGTATGTGATGAGTTGGCAACAATTGGCGTGGCCGTGATAGAGGATGAAATGGTTAGGACGACCTGTATGGCTTTACCAAACTATGGAATCGTTTCATGAAGGGTATCGTTGCATGAGAACATCATTCAAATTGGGACATATTATGGGATGATTTTGTTGAGGAGGAGATTTGGGATGAATCTATAAGAGGCCAACAAAAGAGTGATGATGAGAACATGTCCCATAACAATGAAGAAAGACAGGAAAGGGGAAGAAAAATTTAGGTGGAGAGGCTACTTCACAGGCTCGAAAGAAAAAGGCTATGAGCAAAGTGAAATGATTTGCATGCCACAAAAATGGGCACTATGCATCAAAATGTTCAGAGAGGAAGAATGGGAAGGGGAAGTCGCAATTGACATCAATGTCAACAATGGTTCATGCTTGCATCGAAGTTCAAGAACGGCATGTCATTTGTCTCTTGTCTATCAACGAGCACCATAAGAAGGATTGACAAGAGGCATGGGAGCTATTTAGCATTGTGATTGATAGTGACTTAGATTTGTTTGTGGAGGTAATGATGCCAAGTATGTAGTGAAGGTGGTTGGAACCATCAAGTTCCAACTGGAGTTAGGAGGTTCTTTGGAAGTAAAGGACATGCTATATGTGCCAATACTAAAAAAACATTGATATCCTTCATCCCATCTCTGAAGCAATAGCCATAATAGCCTTGACATAAGTGTATTTGGCAATTGGGTTGAATGTCTCCTCATAATCCATTCCATCCTTTTGAGAAAACCTTCTGGGCATGAACATAGCCTTGTACTTTTAGATGTTGCCATTTGTAGCATGTTTGATTTTGAAAATCCATCTTGAACTAACTATTGATTTCCCCTTTGGCCTCGATACAATGTCCTAGACATCATCCTTCATGATAAAAGAATTTTCTTCCACTGTGTCTCCAAGCTTGTTGGCCTAACCATTGATTTCCCATGTGGCCTCGATGCAATGTCCTAGACATCATCCTTCATGATAAAAGGATATTATTCCAACATGTCTCTAAACTTGCTAGCTTGTTGCCTCCTCATAATTGCTAGGCTCATTGTCAATGATGTCACTCATGAGTGCCATGTAATTAGGAAATTATCTCAGTGGTCTGCTCTCATTTAAAGTACTCCTAGGATCCACCACATGCTCTTGAGAATCTCTCAATGCCTGCTATAGCCATTTCGGCCTCCTCTTGAGAGAACTAGAAGGTGCCTCTTGCTGCTCCTTTTGATCTGAAGACTAAGTACCTGTTGTTGGTGTTGTTGGCCTCTCAACCTTCAAAGCCTTTTTCTCCCGATCATCTACCGTTAATGGTACGACGGTCAATGTGGAAAAATTTGAACTCGGGAATAAATCGACAAAGGTCCAAAAAAAAAAAAAAAAAAAAAAAATTGGCAAAAACTCGGCAAAATTAAAAAATTACAAAATGAGTAAAAAAATCAGACTTTCCCCAACTTGTACGTGGCCCGATCTCGAGTCATGATTTTTTTCGTTTGAATCATGATTTTATTGGGAATTTATCGATTAAATCGCGAGTTTTTCAAGTTCTAAAAACTCTTGAGTAACGCGGCCAATAACATCGGGAAGTTGAAAAACTCGCGATTTCTGGATGTTATTGGGATTTTATCAAGAGGTTTTCCACAGAGGATATGTTATCATGTGACTTCCTCAAGGATTTGTGCTCCTCAAATCTCACATCCTTTTCACCGTAGTCTCCCCTTGTGATGGAATGTACACCCTATATGCCTTGGAAGTCTCCCTGTACCCAAAAGAAAATGCCCTTTTGTCCCAATGGCTCCAACTTTGTCCTCTTCTCTGATGGTGCATGGATATACATTGGACACTTGAAGATGCGGAAATGCCCCACCTTTGGTTTCACTCTTGTCAACACCTCCTCAAAAGTTTTATCCCCTAAGACCTTGTGAAGACTCTTGTTTTGAATATAGACTGCTATATTGCATTCTTTTGCCTGTTAGAAAATCGGAAAGCCAGAAAGATTCTCTTGTGTTGATAATTACTTGTGATATTCTTGTAGTCTTATTAACTTTTTTATGTTCTTCTTTTATCTTCTTTTCATCAAACAATAATCAAATCAAAACATAAAGATCAATAACTCCAGATGTAGGCACTCAGCTAGGGCTAAATCCCCTCTCTAGGGGAAAACCCAGTCAAACTCTTCCACTAATCAAATTGAGATAGACCAAAACCTTAGACCAAACCAAAAGACCTTCTTTCTCCGCCAAGTCAGCGTTCCAAGATGATTCTGCAAACTTTAGTAGTCTCCTCTTGTTTAGCAACTTTAGCTCAGCAACAATCCAGAATTTCGGTCCAACTACTCCAAAATTTTGACCTTCATGCAACTTCAGCTCCTTCACATGTGTGAGACAAAGAGAGAAAATTTCGACTTCTTTTTGCTTGATAAAGACTTCCTTCTCCTTCACTAGGTTCTCCTCATCCTACTTTGAATTTCACACTCTTTTATTGCTGCTAGCTACTGCAGATCGAATATGAGTGATTGTCTCTCCAAATGAATCAAGCTCCTTCTATTTATATTGCTTTCATGAGGTCGAATTCCCTTGATGAGGCCGACTTGGAGGAGGAGGCCTAGAAGACTTAATTTACATAAAAATATTTTTCTTTTTCTTGACACAAGAAGCCCAGGAAGAGTCTTTTACATCATGACAAGGAAAAGGACTCTTGACATAAACCCTAGAAGCCTGCAATGGAGGCTTTGACCTATTAACCATTAACCCAAGCATGAACCCCATGCTTTAATAAGTCAATTTCTTTTACAATAAAATTTCTTTTTCTTTCTTTTGTCAAATACATTATGACTCAAATACAATTATGAAGACCGACAACATGGGTAGATACTAATCATGGATCATGGCTTTAGTACCCTAGATGATGGCCTTGTTCTTTCTCTCAACAACCCCATTTTGTTGTGGGTTGTAAGGAACTATGAAATATTTCTTGAAACTTGCCTCTTTGCAAACTTCCTTGAACTCATTCGAGGCATACTCACCCTCATTGTCTGATCTAAGGACTCTAATCTTCCTCCTAGTTTGGTTTTTCATGAGAACTTTGAACTCTCGAAATTGATGAAAGACCTAATCCTTAGTCTTCATGAAGTAAATCCTTTTCTTCTTAGAACAATCATCTATAGGGATCACATAATAGTTGTACCCACTTAAGGACCCTATGACGTAGAACCAAACGCATCAGAATGTACTATATCCAACTACCCTTTGGACATGGAATCATTGCTTGGGAAAGTAGTCTCGACATACTTTCCAAGTGCACACCATTTGCAAACACCCTATTGTTCCACACTAAACTATGGAACATTAGTGATAATCTCTCGTAATATAGGCAAAGCCGTGTGATTAAAATGTTCCATTTACCTATGCCACAACTTGCATAAGTTATCACTGTCATGAACCAAGGCACGTACCAGCTAACCCTTCGTCATGTACATAATATCTTCAGTCCCCCCGATAACTCATTTTGTGCTCGAACTAGAAGATCTTGACTTGATAAAGACCTACCCATCTTGGAAACAAGCCTCATATCCCTTTTCATCTATCGCTGAGACATCCTTTTTCCTCCATAGCTGAGACTGCAAGAAGGTTCTTATGTAGCCTTGGAACATAAAAGACATCTGTAACATCTGAGACTGCAAGAAGGTTCTTATGTAGCCTTGGAACATAAAAAACATCTGTAACATCTAAGGGTTCACCTGACTCTAATTGAAATCGAATAGTCCCAACTCCCTCTATTGGACACCTGACATTTTTGCCAAGCTCTAGTAGCAAAGCGAGAACCCACCATGGATAAACCCAAGAGCTCCTTCAAGTTGCTCAACCCACGTTTTTAACCCACGTTTTTAGAGTAGAAGGTTAAAGGGTTTATGGTCATACATAAGAGAAATATTTTGGATCTCAATGATTTTAAGGCAGGCATCGCACATAATCTTAAGAGAGATGTTTGGCAGAGGAGTTTTGTTCCATCTCGTCAGCGCATCTCAAATCGATTCCAGTGGGTGCTGATTCCTTGATTCATTATAAATTCAGTCACTTGTTGTTGATTTAGCACATTAACCTGAATTTCACTGCTGTAACTCTAAACTCGTCCATCCTCAGGCAATGGAATTGGAAAGTTGAGCAAAAGTGAGCTTCTCCAGAATTGGATCTCTAATCCCCAAGGGCTCGTTGCTGGCCATATCAAATATGGCAGCGAGTTCGACTGGAATTCCAACTTCAGAACCCCAGAGCAGTCTCACGAGTTCCTCGGCTCATATCACTCACTTTGAGTTCTTGGCGTATCCCGCCTCTAAATACAATAGAGCTTGTGTCTTTTTCTTTAATCAGGTGAACATGTGATTCATCTCAAATATCAGATAGGGAATAATGTTTTGATTAGGAAACAAATTTATGTGCTACTAATTGCGTCATTATGTATTATGTCGAGCTATGTCCCTGTTAATAGTTCTCTTGCTCTAAAAAAACTGAGGGAGGAGGAGCTGATAAACCTAAGAGGTGGATACAATGGAATGGTGGAGACTGAGGAGTGGGACAGAGTGTATGACTACGATTTCCACGATGATGTTGGAGACCCAAACAGGAAAGTGGAGCTTAACCGGCCAATGCTGGGAAGATCTCAAGACTTTCCATACCCCAGGAGGGGCAGAACGGGCCATCCACATATAAAGACAGGTGAGATTAGTTCTATGCATTTTTACAACAATTCAATCTCCATTTTCCTACTTAGGCAATGAGACAGAGAAGGGAGCAAAAAGCCTAATTTTGTGGCCAGTATTGATTGTTGACAGAGCCTGCTACTGAATAGATTGGCATTAGGCATGAGTTTTGACATCTATCTTCCACAAGATGAATGTTTTGGGCATCTGAAATTGTCTGATTTCTTGGCATATTCCCTCAAGTCAGTTGCTCAATTCTTGGTGCCAGAGTTCAAATCGCTCTTCGATTCAATCCTGAGCGAATTCGACTACTTAAGAACATTAAGAAGCTCTACTCCGATGGGATAAAACTGCCTGACAACCCAATTCTCGATGCTACAAAGAATCTCATTCCTCTTGAACTCATCCAGGAGTTCCTCAAAACAGGCAGCCAGAAATTGCTCAAGTACCCCTTCCTCAGGTTATTGCCAGCGAATATTTCTCGTCTAAACACATCTCTGCATGTTCTTAACCTTGCACTTGATTTCCACCAGATTATGTATAATTGAATTCTGGTGGAACCAGAATTAATGGGTGCAAAAGACGAATTTGCATGGAGAAAAGACTAGGAATTCGCTTGCGAGATGTTGGCTGACGTTGGTTGTTGAAGATCCGGTTGTTATACAGAGATTCCAAGTAATTAGCAAAGCACTATTTCCCTCTTTTCTACTTTCATATAAATGTTGGAAGGTCATGATCAGGCTATATAAAAATCATGTTGATAGCTTAATTTTTAATTACGTGTAGTCTGTATATAGTTTATAGTTTAAATGTTATGAATGATTAAAATTGACAGAGTTTTCCTCCACTAAGTAAATTGGACCCGGAGATGTATGGTCCTTGGATCAGTTCTATTACTTCTTGACATATAGAAAAGAATCTCTACGAGCTCACAGTGGAGCATGTATGATCCAACTCAGCCCTTGTTGCTTAATTAAAATCTACTCATGTCTAACTCTTTTGATCTTCCGAGAAATTCATTTATTCAAAACTTGATATGATGTTTTCAGGCTCTAGAGGACAGTAAACTGTTCATTCTGGACTACCATGATGTCTACTTCACATATAGAAAAGAATCTCGATGGGCTCACAGTGGAGCAGGTGTGATCCAACTCAGCTCTTGTTGCTTAATTAAAATCTACTCATGTCTTAACTCTTTAAGTCTTTTGATCTTCCGAGAAATTCATTTATTCAAAAAATGATATGATGTTTTCAGGCTGTAGAGAACAATAAACTGTTCACTCTGGACCAGCATGATGTCTTCAAGCCTTATGTGAATCGAATAAATGCTCTGTACTCTACCAAGATATGCTTCTGGCACACTTCTTTTCCTTAAGAAGCATGGCATATTAAGACCATTTGCAATCGAGCTGAGCTTACCCCCTTTAGATCAACGCCCGGAAAGTGTTAGGAAGGTGTTTACTCCTGCAGAGCAAGGCGCCCAAGGAGCTGTATGGCAATTCGCTGAAGCCTCATCGCAGTCATGGAACCATTTGTCATCTCTACTAACAGACAGCTGAGTGTGATGCATCCCGTTCACAAGCCACTGAGTCCCCATTTCCGGGACACCATGAACATCAATGCTCTGGCTTGCCAAACAGATCCCGTGCATATTTTCTTTACTATTTTACGATATCATTAGACATGGTGTCCCGACAACAATGTAATGGTCGTATTTTTTTCAGGCTTAGGACTCACGTAGTCATGGAACCATTTGTCATCTCTACTAACAGACTGCTGAGTGTGATGCGTCACGTTCACAAGCTACTGAGTCCCCATTTCTGGAACACCATGAACATCAATGCTCTGGCTCGCCAAACAGATCACATGCAGATTTTCTTTACTATTTTACAATACCATTATACATGGTGTCCTCACCACGTTAATCGTCTTAGTCGGATTTTTTCAGGCTTAGGACTCACGCAGTCATGGAACCATTTGTCATTGCTACTAAGTTCTAACAGACAGCTGAGTGTAATGCATGCCGTTCATAAGCTACTGAGTTCCCATTTCCGGGATACCATGAACATCAATGCTCTGGCTCGCCAAACTCTTATAAACTCCGGATGCTTTTTTGAAAGAACAGTCTTTCCTGGATAGTATTCCATGGATATGTACAAGGACTGAGGTTTGACGAACAAGGGTTGCCTGCAGATCTCCTCAAAAGGTAATCTTAAGAATACTGACTGAAATAGCTTGATTTGTATGTCTTGATCATGGATTTGAATTTTGACTAATATACTATATAGAGGACGCACATAAAAGGTGTGATGGAGCTCAATCCGTGGCCATTCCCAAAAAATTGAAGTGCCTGGCTGCGAGGACATAAAAGATGACATTCTCAGATGGTGTAAGGTGTGTTCCTTTTCACAGTACATGGTGTGTTGAATGTCTGATTACTCTTGGCATCTCGGCATCACCATGGGCATGTGTATGAGGCAGTTGGCTTTTCATTTGCCACGCCACTAGTAATTGAAGTAATGTTTCAACCGCTTGGAAGCAACTTCAAAAGTACAAACCTGGAAGCGCAAGGGGTGTCACTAAGCGGGGCCTTCCAAGGATTATGGGCAATGCCAGAGACCTGGAATTTAAAGTCCCTTCTATCGAAAAAAAGTTTGTGTGTAGTGCATGTGATGGTCAAGACGATTTAGATGAGCAGCTTGCTAAGTTTATCGATCTTAGTAAAACCAACTCAAATGCATTTGTATGGCGTTCGATCATTGTTGCCTCGAATTGGTAAATATTTCTTATCTTCAGGGGGAAGGGAATAGAGATCCAATTGTTTAATTGGCATGCGAGGACACTAAATTAGTGAGATTTTTGCTCTTCACTGTAAGTCGTCTTGCTTCATTGTTTAACCGGTGTATTGTCTGCGACAAAGAGCTTCCATTCGCTATCTCCAGGCTTTGTAGTCGTGCCGATGAATTATGCAGGTATGTGAAATCCCATTTCTTGATCTGTCATGTTACTTAGAAAGTTACATTCATTATTGGTTCTGCTAAAACATAAAATTTCAACACTGGGATTACTGGATTTTGCAGTTTGTTCGGCTTTGAAGTGTTGGGTTCAGGCGCTTAAGTGCTGCAAGAATTGGTCTGAATGCCACTGGAATTGATCGATTTTGAAATCTCGCTCGCTTTGGCTTTGGAGATGAGATTATGTGCTGATGAAGCTGATTTGAAAGCAAAGCTGGTGAAATCATGGTTGTCCGCTGCCCAAGGTCAATCGGTGCAGAAATCGGGAGACGAATATTTTGGGAAGGAAGTCTGGCAGTTTCTTTATAACGTTCTTAGCTTCATCCTGTGCACCAACAGACTATCGTTGTTTGGGGAAGCTTCATGATATTTCGAGTAGATGGTATTTGATTAGCTCTTGGATGATTCGTGATGGATTTACATATTGAAAATGACTTACTCAGTGATTGCTGGACCTTAGTTGGGTGCCAGCATGACATTTTTCATCATTCTTGCTTGACCTTAGTTGGGTGCTAACATGACATTCTACCATCACTCTTCATTGGGGTATTAGAGATCTTTAGACAGCTTGGTGAGAGTTTACTTGTTGGCCACATGTGTTTTTTTGTTTTTTCTCACTCTATATGTTCTACAGTATTGTGTAGGGTTCAATTTAAATGTTTGAAGCATTGCACCCCTGGCTAAAAGATTTGTAATCTTTTTATTAATTGCAAATGTTTCTTGTTTGCTACAACATATGTACAGGTTGTTTGCTGTAAGCATGGTTGTTTGAAGTACATTACAAATGTAAAGGCTTTGAGAGAACATGTGCAACAGAATTACGGCGGTGTCTATTGTGAAGCTTGTGGGAGTCAACAATTGAGGAAACAGATCAAAAGGTACATGGGCATCCATGAAAACCAAACCTGTGGGAGGAGGACAAAGTGCCACTCGAACAACTGCTTGCAAAGTTTTACTGAAGTATGTCATTGATAATTTTAATATTTTTTTGGTATGCAAATGGAAAATTTATTTTTTACTTGGTATGGAGTGGTAATGTAATTAATTTTCTCTCCACAAATCAAATCTCAGTCAGCACATTAGAGCAGTGCACCTTGGATAAGCAGTGCCTCCAGAAATCAAATCTCAATCAGCACATTAGAGCAGTGCACCTTGGATTAAGACCATTTTAAGTATATATTTCATGATTGTGAAATGAAATTTGCACAATCATGAGAAGACATTGCCATGTAGAAGTGAGTCTAGCAACAATAATCTTATAGTCTAGTGAAATTGTATCCATTTAACAGGGAGATAGCAACAACAATCATCTTCTTTTTTCTCTACGTTGTACAGTATTGTGTGTAGTCTAGGGTTAAGCATAACTTGTTCTTTAACTGCTGAAAGGTATCTTCAACCTCCGGGGTCTAATCAAAGTGCCTCTCCTTTGATGGGATTGCTTTTTCAGAATGATAAGGGCTGCATGAATTCCATTCATTCCTTTTGACAGAAAGAATGCTCCAAGTTTCTAAGCATAGCTTTTGGTTTCATATTTTTTGTTGGGTATACGACCAAAGTCCCACATTAACTAGAAGTGGGGAGGGTCATGGATATATAAGGATGGACAAATATCTCCATTTGTATGAGGCCATTTGGGGTAAGTCCAAAAGCAAATCCATGAGGGCTTAGGCCCAAAGTGGACAATATCATACCATTGTGGAGATTTGTGGTGTCCAGAGTCCTTACAAGTGGTATCAGAGCCATGCCCTGAAGTTAGCCAAGTGGATGAATCCTCGGAATGCCGAACGAAGGTGGTGGGCCCCAATAATATCACGATGGGATCCGTGGATGAGCTCGGTTAGACAGGCAGTGTGCTCCGGATTCTTCATGGATGTGTCTTGGTCCCAACACGGTGAAGAGGAGTTGACCTGGGATAGAGCAAGTGGTATCAAAGCCATGCCCTGAAGTTAGCCAAGTGGATGAATCCTCGGAATGCCGAACGAAGGTGGTGGGCCCCAATAATATCACGATGGGATCCGTGGATGAGCTCGGTTAGACAGGCAGTGTGCTCCGGATTCTTCATGGATGTGTCTTGGTCCCAACACGGTGAAGAGGAGTTGACCTGGGATAGAGCAAGTGGTATCAAAGCCATGCCCTGAAGTTAGCCAAGTGGATGAATCCTCGGAATGCCGAACGAAGGTGGTGGGCCCCAATAATATCACGATGGGATCCGTGGATGAGCTCGGTTAGACAGGCAGTGTGCTCCGGATTCTTCATGGATGTGTCTTGGTCCCAACACGGTGAAGAGGAGTTGACCTGGGATAGAGCAAGCTCTCGAGCCAGGTGGTGCTCCATGTAAGGCGTGTGCTCCCAACACATTGGAGCGGAGAATCCTGGTTGCTAGAGAGTGGACGGATGGATAATCGTTTGAGGGGAGACCTAATGGTCCTTTGTTTGAGGGGAGGATTGTTGGGTATACGACCAAAGTCCCACATTGACTAGAAGTGGGGAGGATCATGGATATATAAGGA
>APFE031760258.1:142199-161177 GCA_000404065.3 Pinus taeda
GGGACTAGATATGAATAATACAACATTAAATTAATATTATGGGATCTCGCTTCCCACCTAGAGGCTGACATGGGGCAGTATCTACTTGGATCTCCCAAAGGGCATAATAATAATGCTGAAGCTGATCGATCGAAGCGTGTTCCCTATGTGCTAGCTCTCCGCCGCTATGAAATGCCCGGTATGTCTGGCAATGGGTTCGTATGGCCCGGTAAGCCTAGCGTGAGCGTCCATCCGGGTATAAATCTAGATCCGGATATCATAAATCGAAGTCTCGATCAGGTCGAAGGCAGCAGTAAAATCGCTGAGGGGGGGAGGTCGCAAGGCCGATCTAAGCATTTTGGGTATGCGATTTCACTGTGTGGACTGGTGAAGCTATAAGTTGACATATAACAATTACGATGAAGTATATTTACTAGTGCATTTCACCTTACACCTTACATATGATGCAATTACTTTGCAAAGCAAAGAATATTTAGGCATCTATTGGATTGAGGAGAGACTCAGGTATTGAGAGGGACCATACTCATTATAGATTTTGTATCATATAAGGATATTATTACTTAGAATGTAAAGGTCATGGAATGGGGGGTCAATATGAGTAGTTATCCTATAAAAGACAGCAAGGTTGGTGCTTAACTTCAATAGACTTTAAAGATAGGGACTCAAGCCATGGAATTCACACACATAAATCACATACATAGGAATCACAAACCTCATAAGGTTATATCATTTTACATTAGATAAGCCAAGATTTAAGCACATCCAACAAACCAAAAGTTCTAATAACAACCAAGAATAGAGGAAGAAAATAGGGAGTAGAAGGATTTGTTGGTTACCCTCTCATAGAGTAGCTTACAAAAAGTGGCTCATAAAGAAGCACAAGATCACTAAGGTCTTTATAAAAATTAGATACATGTAGGGTAAAGGGAACCCACCATTATTTTTAAGCGAAATTACCATCATGTACTATATGTAAGGGAAACGACATGACCTCTTATGACTCCTATCTCATCTTAAATCCACTTCACTACATATAGGGTAAGAATTACTGATAAAGAGACCTATACTTACTTATATGGTGAGGAATGTATGAACTGCAAGTACCGAAGGCGTCATAGCTCTATAAGCTATCCTACCCATTGACACCTTTCTGTGCCATATACCAGAGCATCATTGAATACCCATATCTATGTACCTCTATATCTTCCCTATATCTGCCTTATATTTTCTAGGGTTATTGATCAAGTTAAACAAATACCAAACACCTAAAGCAAACAAAAACCCATCAGTAAATATTTTCCTAAGCAACTGAGAGCCATGACTACACGTGCCAATGAACAAGAGTAACACCCCCAATAGCACCACTTACCATTGATGAATTTCTCAAGTGAAGTGAGTAAAACACGTCCACAACAAGCGTCTCAAGGAAGGCAAGGGTCATGAAAGATATTAGTGTGTATCTTTGTCCTATTGGAAGTAAACCCATCGGAATGTACTGTATATACCTAATATACGAGCAACATGACTATGGACAAGGCTCATAGAGGGGAACAAAGTTCAAATATAGAACATCCATTCACTTGATTGGGAAGCACATTGGATACCCCAAGTAATAAGGCCCAGAACCAAAAGAAGATTGAACCTCAACTAGTTACTGTGGAAGCTAAACTAATCTCTAAGGGATAACTACATACTTATTGCAGATATGGAGGTAAGTCAATAAACATCAAGTAACTTTAATTGGTCACACTACACATGAGATTTAGATCATGAATTACCACAAAGAGGGATAGATCACAATAAGAAGTAAGTAATTGAGTGCACTTGAAATTTTAAGGGTACCATCTCAGTTATATAGGGTCATGAAAGATATTTGATAAGCCCCAATATTGCAACAAGAATCATGCAACTCCCAAGGCTGCCAACTTAAATTATCAACCCAGGGTCCATACAAACGTAAGAGGGGTTGGCACTATATGTGCAATAGACACCTTCCTCTTCCTAGTTTGACTTGTTTTGATGCAAGTGAAAGAAGACAATGAAAAAACTTCAATTGAACAAATTTCTAGGTAAGCCACCAATGCTAAGTTGCAAAAGGTAAATAACAATAAGCAAATCTATTATACTTGGAAAGTAAATGGCAAGAAGCGAATTTATTCTATCTATAAAAATGTAAAGCATAATGAAATCTAAGCAAATATAATCTATCTTGTTGGAAAGGAAATGACATTAAACGAAACCTATTCTATTTTGCAGGAAAGGAAAGTCCTTGATTACTTTTCCAAAAAGGAAATCACACTTTGCATAAAGTAAATTGCGGAAAGGAAATCTAGACTAATTGCAGAAATCAACATTCATGAAGCAAGAAATATAAGAGGTAAATGGAGACCTAACCAAGCCTAAGCTCAACCAAAGTGGCCTCAAAGCATTCATAGGCTATAAATATACTTCTACCGTGAATTTGGAATGAATCTAGGCAAGGAAGATCTTGAAAAAAAATTGCTAAAAGATTGTTATTTTTTGAGTTAACTTGCCGAATGCCCAATAAAATAAAATGAAAATGGGATGGGAAAAATTATTTTATTAAGTAGGATGTCCTAGGACTCCAATCCAAGTGGAATCACTAAAAAATACCCATGTTAACATGTGCTAAAATATAACATAAAATTACTATAAAAACCAGAAATTTCAGAGCAATGAACTAGTGAGTTGATCTAAGTACCCAAATGCCTAAGCTAAACAAGTGCAAATGTTGTGGGGTAAATTTTGTTATTGAGTTTATTTTTTTTAAGCTTCAATCCAAGTGGAATCAACTTTAAATAAACTCATTAACACGTGCTAAAAATTAGTAGAAAATTACTATTATTTTTCTACAGGATCTCCTAGAAATTCCAAAATTGTGAACTAGTAAACCAATCGAAGTAGCTCAATGGTGAATATGACTTTAAGATGTTTTTTTAAAGATGCATAATTTTTGTGACTTCATAAATATCCTGCAAAACAACTTACTTCCATCATTTAACCAATCTAACCTACAACAAATGAAACATGAATACTAAATGTAGAAATAAGAAAAACAAGAATAGAAGATGCAAGTGAAAACATTCAAAGAAGATAAATAAATTGTGCAGCAGGGCTTTGAGGCTTTTGGGATGGCCAAGCCTAAGGATAATAAAATCCATATGAAAGAAACCAAGTTTTAGAAGCTAAAAATGGCACCAAACTTCATTATTTGAATCAATCCAAGTATGTCCATGCTAGAAATGAAAGTGGAGCTGCTAAATAACAAGTTTTCTCCACAAGAAGACTAATAAAAACATGCCCCTAGAGGAAAATTCGAATTGGAATTTATACAAATAGATGGGAAACATCCTCCTTGAAAGGAGGCATCTTCCCCTCCAAAATCCCTTAAAAAGTGGATCTGGTTCCCAACACTAGGAATCTTCATTAAATGATAGGGAGCACATTCTTAGAATTTTTCAATCGCTGGAGCTCTAGCATTTATTCAATAATTTCATATTATATTGTTCATTTATTATCCAATCTTGATCTATCCTGTAGTAGGGAGCAAGTCCTTAGAAAATCTCATCCTCCAAATCTTCATAATTTGCCCAATATTCTCACAATATTCTACAAAAATAAATAATATTAGGCATAAATATGCAATTATCTCTAAACCTTCCTAATGAACATATTAAAGCTAAAAAGATGTCATCCAATGCAAAAAGAGAGGCTTAATGTGTTGAATAAGGTCAGATGGGCCTTAATTTATATCTAATTTGGAGGCCCATCAATAGTAAAACATATCTTTGTCCTATTGGAAGTAGACCCATTGGAATGTACCATAGATTCCTAAGGTATGAGCATCATGACTATGCACAATACTCATAGATGGGCACAAAGCTCAAATATAGAACATCCCTTTGCTCGATTGGGAAGATCATTGGATACCCCAAGTAATACGGTCCAAAACCAAAAGAAGATTGAACCTCACCTACCTATTATGGAAGCTAAATACATCACTAAGGGACAACTACATACTTACTATGATTAGAGAGATAAGTTGACAAAACATAAGATAACTTTGATTAGTCACACAGCACATGTTGATTCGATCTAGGCCATACCGAGGTTAAGACCACAAAGAACCACAAAAAGGGATAAATCACAATAAGAAGTAAGTTCCCAAGTGCAATTGAAATTTGAAGGGCACCATATTTGTTATACAAGGTTGCACCAACGAAACAAGGCGAGACATACCAATGACATACCATACCAGTAATAGGGGAAAACCTGCGCTTCTGTTATAGGGAGGGGTAGGCCATTATTCTCAACTTGATATGTTACGGGTGATGAGAAAAAATATACTAGATAACACTAAACCTACAATTTTTCCTCTAAACTACCCTACGACCCTATATGATGGAACAACTAACAACAAACAAAGCACTACATTTAATTAGTATATGGGTATTCTTACACCCTTTACCCTTTACTTGGATTGTGGGAAACCCTCACTTAGTTCCATCCCATAAGGAGTGTGATAGAACTAAAGATTGACTGGCCCTAAGTCCATCTTTGTAATGCCATGAATAGAGTATGTAAGGAATATATATGGTAACCCTATCCTTAGGTAAATAAGAAGGCACATGGTTAGTTTGAGGGCTATCATGGCTTTGGATTCCTTATTTGAAATAGAGGGTGTAGAGATGCTAAAACATAGAACCTCTTTGAACCAAAATCACACGAATACATGTCCCTAACCACAAGAATCCAACTATATCGAATCATGATCTCGAAGTATGTCTCCCTCTTAGGACGCTCAATTTTTTATCAGGTTGGTATTTTTTCATCACATATCTCATATCCATTCATCTCCTAGTATCAGAGATAAAATTTGTGTCATACGTCGCAAAACTTAGATTCCCTTCATCTTTTGATTCTAGATTGCACTCTTACTTATATCATCTCCCCTATCCTTATTTGTATTATTCCCCCAATTGGTGGCACATATCCCCACCCCTATAATACTCATTTAATTAATATTTTTTTAGTGATCTTGGCACGTGTTTTTCTCCATTTTCATGCCCCCGCACCTAGGAGATTATATCGGGGTTACTTGATCGAAATGGTGAGATAATATATCAATTCTATCTTATTCTTTCTCATTGCGAGGTAGGCTATCCACTTATATTGACTACAATTTGAGCTAGGTTATTGCTCACTTTTTCTCTCTTTTTTGCCAGTGTGAGTGAGGAGTCTTAACTGTATACATAAATATTGGTTTAGCTCTTCTCCCCCTAGTGGATCAGTATGAAACTACTCGAAAAAATAAGTATAAATGGATCGTGTGAATCTTGGTTTTGATTTCATTTTACTTAAGAACACCAATGGAGCTCTATGTTTATTCCAAGATATTTCATTTTCCTTCCTTATATTAGTTGAAAGCTCACTGTGACCATTTATTTATTATGAGTGTGAACAAGGAGCCATCCATAGCCCTTTCTATTGGTTTTATAGCCCACTGACCATCAAAGTCAGGACCTTACCTTACTATCACAGTTTGCTAGAAATACACTCATCTTTTCCCTCTAAGAAACCCTTTATAACCTAGCCATAGAGTTGTTTAATTTACATTTCATAACCTAGTCTTAGATCAAGGACGGACGTAGCCTAGTCCCAATAGATTGGGGAAATACATATTGTATAGTTAAGGGACCTATTTGTATGGGTCTTTCCAAATGGTAGGGAAATACCTATCCATTATGTTAGCACCTAAATCCGCCTCAGGCTGAAAGAAGGAAAAATTCAGGGTAACCAAAAATCATGCTCAGTCTGGTAGCTAGCCCTACCAGAACAGGAGAGGGTTCTCTCCGAGTCACACTCAGTGAATAAGTAAATGAAATGGCTTGAGATGAATTACAATGAACAATTTGTCTTAGGCTAGTAAGTGGAAATGAAAATAATGAATGATTTTGTGAATGACTGTGTTTCTGGGATGTTATGGGACCACTCGACTTCAATGAACAGAGAATTTAACATGAAGGTACAAATTATTTCGTGAGGCAAGGTAGGCTGAAAGCATAGCAATTTAGTTTTGAAATATGGCGGAATGGAAAGATTGATTAAGAAGTTGAAAAGGGCAAATGGGCGACATGAATCCTTTTTCAAACAGAAGAAAAACACTATAATATAATTTTCCCACAGGTAGACGCAATGAATGAATTCTACCTATTCTCACTCGAAAAAATTTCACGAGAAATGGATACAAATGAAACTATGGAACTATAACAAGAATGGAGAGATTGTTATAATGATGGTGATAAGGGTATCGGATCACATGAATCCTTTTCATCATAAAGAATGAATAACTGCACTTAATGAATTTTTTCGCCACATGATGCATATGAATTTGAATTCTACTAATCTCTACTCGATGAAATTTTCATCCAGAATGATCGATAAGTGGAATACAATTACATTAACATAATACAGTATGAATACTTAAAGAAACTATCTGCTATATACTCACTAAATCCATATGGAATATCATGAAACAGAGCCGCTGCTTTATTAATTCTCTGTAAAAATACCATATGCAGAAACAAAGTTTCTTTCTCACAGTCTCCCAGAAGTTACAAGCCAACCAACCCTTTGCAAATAACTTGCATACAATATATAGAATGTGTGAGGAAGAGATAGAATGCCCAGGGGTTGGGAAGTTACTCAAATCATTTCGAAATGGAGATGGACATCCAACCATCAGCGACAGGTGCAATGCTACAAATATGACATTTGGCTTTCGGGTGACCATTTGCCTTCCTTTGCCACTTGGATAGAAGCCAATATGGAGAAAAAACATTTTAAATGCCGCCTTTCGTGCCAAAAAACTGAAGTGTAGATGAGCGGGCCCACTTGGAGAAATCGCGAACTGGAATTTCGCGAAACGGAAGCAAATTGGCAATTTTTCCTCTGTGCGCCGCGCTATTTTCTCTGTGCGTTGCACTACTTTGGGGCCTATTTTGGGGAACTTCCAGGTGTCTAAAATGTTCCCAAGTGGGCTTGTTGGAAAGCTTGACCTGTCTACTTTCTAACACCACTGGAATTTCTGAATTTGAAGCTCATTTTCCCCTCCAAATCTTCATTCTCCCAAAGCTTATCAAAATTTCTTGCGCGGACACCAGTAGACATATTTTTCGATGCTGAATCCAAATATGCAAGCCGTTTATTTATTGGAGCTCTAGAATTTTAGGGTCGCGCACGGTGCGCTATGCACAGGGAGAAAATACCTATTTTTCGTCCAAAAATTTCCCTATGACCAAAATTTGCCCAAATTTTTTGAAATTTGGGCTGGAAGTTCTCTATGGGGTGCCATGCTAAGCCAAGGAGACCTCAACCAAGATTCTAAGCCTATCTTGCTCTTTTCGCCTCTTTTGTCTCTTTGTCACTTGCCCGATTTCGCCTTCAAACTCCTTTTTGTGCCTTGTAAACATGATTGCGTGCCCAATAATGGTTTTTCATGTTCCTGAGCATGTCTCTATCCTTGTTTGCTCTGAGGGAAGCATCAACAAGAAAATCCAACTTAACCCTCTCTTTTTGCCTGATTAGGGTTTCCTGGAGTATTTCCTTCAACTGCTTGATTTTGACTTTGGAGACCTGATTCCTTGTGTAGCAATGAGCATCCATGTGTCTTTGAAATTTGTTGTCTCTTTTGGCCCTCTTAAGAAGACTGTTTAAATGGAAATTTATTTTGTCAAGCCCAAAACTCCCTATTTTCATTGATTTCTCCTGTGGGCCTATTCTCCTAAAGTTGTGTCACTGTAGGTCTCCTCCTCATATTCTGCTGAAACCTCGGATGCCATGACTACTGTTTTAAAAGTTGAATTTGGGCTTCCCTTTGATTTAAATGAAGCTGGTAGTTGCTTTGACAATCTGCCACCAAGGGGACAATTAAACAGGGAGTATTAGGGAGGGAATGAAGTAATGGGAATAGGGATTAAAGGGAGATATTTGTCAGGGATTTGGGAGTAGTTTGGGTATAGTGTTGCTGGGGTAGGGTTTGTGTTGTTTACAAGGTCGGGTTTGGGTTTTTCTTGAGCAATAGGAAGAGGGGAAAGGGAGTATGATTTTTTGGTAGGTTTAGGGTAATGATTATAGGGACAATAGCATAGGGGAAAGAGTAATGGGGGTAGGGTAGGAAACACCTTAGCAACACTGTCACTGTAGCACAAACCCGAGGATCATGATTTCTTTGTTTCTCTTTTGTTGGCTATATAAAAATGTTTGCACTTGATTTATACCCCTACCACCATGCTATCCCTTTCAAATTTTGATGCAAGAACAGAGGTAGGTGTCCTATCTTTCAAATTTGAGGAGCATCCAAAAGTTTTTAGGTAGATTGGATAGTTTCTGGGCCTTATATTTCTATGCACCGCGCTCTCCGCCCAGTGTGCCGCGCGCTCCATGTGCGTCGCGCCTGCCACGCTCCTCCACTTGTGCGTCGCGCTTTTTCCGGAAGACTTTTGGAGGCCTTCCCAGTGTCCAAATTGGCGTAGAATAGCTTGTTGGAAAGGTATTTGAGTCTACTTTCCAACCCAAGTGGAATTTTTCAATTTGGAGTTCAGTTTCCCTGTCAAAAATCAAATCTCCCAAGACTGGTCAAAATGTGCCAAATGAGGCTGCCTAAAGGAAAAGTGCTGTTACGGTCAACTTTTGAATGCCTTCCTCAACTCCAAATTGAGCTCATGTAGCTCATGGGAAAGATCTTTGTGTCTAGTTATCATTTTTCTCATCACAAAAGTCATTTGGCCAACTGAGCTAGGAGAAAACTTGATTTTCCCAAGGTCACTTCAGAGGTGCATCAATTCTCCCGAGGCGATTGTATTTTTGACATTTATCCAAAACTGTGACACCTGTGTAAAAAGTGAAGGAGGTTTTTCTTCCTTGGCATGTTGTGGACAAAAAACTCTCAGTTTTCCCCAATTCATCTTTGATTTCTCAGAAACATTATTTGGGTGAAACCTATCTCGATGTGTGGGACAATGACCCAGTGGAACTTGACATGATGATGAAAACCCTTTGAACGATGGTACACTCAGTTGAATGGTGACATGGAACGTCATTTGGACAACTTTGACAAGGGTAAAATAAAACCCTAGACCTAATGCCTAGTGACCAAATTTTGCTTGAAGACTCACCGAAATGACAAAATTTGACCTTGACACCTTAAAATCACTTTGTAAGAGCATGTTTGATCTCTGCTAGAGGACTGACAAGACCGTCTCTAACATTGGCTCTAATGGGGGATGGTAGCTCCTTGGAGGTGCCAAGAACAATAGATCTTTGGAAGAGCTAGACAGTGCCTTTCTCCATTGGGCTATGGAGTCATTATTTTGACAAACAACACAATACTTTGACTCATTTATTGACTGAAACTTGACTAAAACTGACTCAATGCAAACTGGCATGATTGAAAAAAACTTGACTCTAACAAACTAGAAATATGATCATATTTGAGCTTATTCAGCAAACCTACCCTAATTACTCTTTCCACCACCCGATCAAGTGAGATGGAACAACCAATGCAGCCAGGCAAGCATCATGGCTGATACTTGATTTCTTCCCAAATGCTTTCTGATGCGCCAAAAAAGGGAAGAATCGAAAGGCAACTCCCATGGAAACTTGGAATCAAGTTCACTGCTGACAAACTTGCAAAACATGAATTGGCTGGATGATTTCAAGAATACTACAAAAGGATCTTCATAAGCATCGCCATTGATTTCCATTAACACATTACTGCTCTGGTGCAAGTAATCTTCATAGTCGGATATTAAATTTTTCCTCATATCTGCACTGTCTTTCTTTGATGATTGCAGTAAGCAGTCAAAAGGATCCTGAATTTCGTGAAGAACCAAACTCTGTTGTTGATTTCAAACAGAACCAAAGCCTCCTTTATCAATCTCTTCATATGACTGCAAGCTTTGGTATGGGCTATGAAATGAACAATCTGTTAAACAAGACAATGAAGGTGACCTTTGAATCATATTATTATCAACATTCTCTTTTGTCACATGGTTGGCTGATGGAGAATAATTTTTACAACAAACAGAATCTAACACATGAGCAAAAGGATCATCAAAGATTTGAGGAGACTGCTGCGATGTATCTATTGAAACTGTATGACTTCCTATTGGCTGTTCATCCTTTTCCTTAGAGATATTACGAAGATTCTACCTTATAAATTGAAATGCTTCTTAACACAAGGGTATAGAATCCTCTTGCATCATTAAATCATGTATTTTGACTGCCTCACTTTCATCTGTAATCTGACCTTGAATTGTGTTTGGTGGCTGCAAATCTAGTTCTGTATCCCAAATGATTTCATCAATCATTTCAGGGGAAGATTTCTTATTAATGACCTGCTCAAAAATTTCACCATCGGTCTCATCCTCAACTTTAAAACTGAGAGATTGTTGATTTCCTACAAACTTTTCATTTGAAAATTTAATATGCAATTTACCCCACAAAAACTGAAATGATTCAAAATAGAGATGTAAGGAATCTTCTTGTATCATTTGATCATATATTCCAGCTTCTATGTCTTCATGTGCAACCTGACTATTAATGGCATTTGGGGGCTGGAACTCTGAATATAAGAAGTCTAGAACAAAGTTTTCATCGCCCTCAAGAGGATCCAAATCAAGATTTGTCGATAGCTGATGTCTGATTGCATGGAAATTATCTCTAATGAACTGACATGACTCAAAGCACATAGGAAAAGATCCTTCACTTACTTCAAAATCAGTTGCACTTTCCTCATCATTTCCATAGCTGATATGCATCGTTTGATCACTATACTCGAGCTGTTGTAAGCGAACTTCCTCATCCCACAAACTAGCTGCTGATTTGTCTGCAAGATTAGCTTCTGTTTGGAGAGCATAATCATCATCATCATACTGATCAAATTGAGGCAAATTGTCAGTATAAAGCACGTCATCAAGAATACATGTCATATCAACAGGTCTTTCTTCTCCAAGATGATCTACCAAACAATCGTTATGACTACTGAGATAAGAAATAGAATGTTTTGGATCAGCCACTTGTCCATGAACGTCATTTTCATCTTTTGTAGTCATTTTCCTCACCATCTCTTCTACTACACTCACCAAAATGTCAAGCTTTTCCTCTGTAGTTTTCTCCGGATCCACATTTTTCAGCTCTTCTTCTTTCAACCTTGCCCTTCTAATCAGTAAATGAGCCTCTACATTTACTGCTTTGTTCTGCATCTCTTCAAGTGTTGCGACATTCTTTTCTCTCAGTTGAAACTCCATTTTCGGATCAAAGGCACCCGGGTAGTGCAAGAGAGAAGATCCAGGAGTGGGTCTTATATCAACTGGCATCGAATAAAAAAATTGATTAAATCTGGCCTAAAATTGTTGTAATGTCTCCCCTGGCAGTATTTTCAGCTGATTATACTCTTCTACAATAAGGAAAAGGTTCTGTCTGATCCTCCACCTGTCAAGAAAAACTTTGATGAACTGCTGTAAATCTGTGATGCTCGCATCGGGCAGGGCCTTGAACCAGTGCTTGACTTTGCCTTGCAAAGAAAGAGCAAAAAGCCTTATACTGACATCTCGTTCATCAATTTCATAAAGGTCTAGAAAATTCTCGACATTCTGCACATGTTGCTCAACATTTACATTCTTACATTCACCGTCAAATCTTGGTAAGTATAGATCATAGTTTTTGGGGAAAGCATGAAGAATAGAAGGTAAAACCAGAGGTTTATACCTATCTGGGATTATGACAGCTGTAGGAATATGTACAAGAGCTATGGGCTCAATTTTGTTTTCTTTAGGCTCATCACTCTGAAGAGAGTCATCATAAGATGTAGGAAAAGTAAGGAAGCCAGGATCAAAGGGAAACTCACTATTTACACTTTTTGAGTAGATCGAGTGAAGACTTTGATCACCTTTATTATACAACAAGTTCTGAAAAGCTTTCAGGGTAGCTTCAAGAACAACAAAGAAGTAATTCACAAGAAAGCAGAGTAGAATTTGAATACCATTCCACTTTGGATACCCGAACTTTGTGTAAGATCCTTCCATTTTCACAGAGAAAGAGTTAGTCCTCTAGTGGAGTTACCATGAAGCACTGATTTCTGGATTCTTCAGTGAATGGAGTTGCCTGGTGAATGATTTCAGTCGTCTTCTTATGTCTGATCATTGTTCACCATCAACCATTAGATCTAAGCTTGATAGATGTACTGGGGCAAAACAATCTTCAAGCAAACCGTTTTTCTCCCCACCGAAGTCGCCACTATGTTAGCACCTAAATCCGCCTCAGGCTGAAAGAAGGCAAAATTCAGGGTAACCACAAACCATGCTCAGTCTAGTAGCTAGCCCTACTAGAACATGAGAGGGCTCTCTTCGAGTCACACTCAGTGAATAAGTAAATGAAATGGCCTGAGATGACTTACAATGAACTATTTGTCTTAGGCTAGTAAGTGGAAATGAAAATAATGAATGATTTTGTGAATGACTGTGTTTTTGGGATGTTATGGGACCACTCGACTTCAATGAACAGAGAATTTAACATGAAGGTACAAATTATTTCGTGAGGCAAGGTAGGCTAAAATCATAGCAATTTAGTTTTGAAATATGGCGGAATGGAAAGATTGATTAAGAAGTTGAAAAGGGCATGGGCGTCATGAATCCTTTTCAAACAGAAGAATAAACACTGTATATGAAATTTTCCCACAGGTAGAGCAATAGAATTGAATTCTACCTGATCAAACTCGAAAAATTTCACCAGAAATGGATACAAATGAAACTATGGAACATAACAAAGAAATGGAGAGATTGATCAAGAAGGTGAAAAGGGCATGGACAACATGAATCCTTTTCAACAGAAGAATGAAACACTGCACATGAAATTTTCCCACAGGTAGAGCAATAGAATTGAATTCTACCTAATCTCACTCAAAAAATTTCACCAGAAATGAATGCGAAATGGAATACAAAACATAACAAGATACATATGAAACATAAGAGAAACACTTGCTATACTCAAAACCACAGGAATCTCATGAAACAGAGCCACTGCCTTTCATTAATTCTCTATAAAAATATACAATGCAGAAACAAAGTTTCTTTCCCACAGTCTCCCAGAAGTTAACATGCCGCACGATTCCCCCTTTGCAAACTAACTTGCATACAATATATAGAATGTGTGAGGAAGAGATAGAATGCCCAGGGGTTGGGAAGTTACTCAAATCATTTCGAAATGGAGATGGAGAGCCAACCATCAACTACAGGTGCAGCGCTGCAAATATGACATTTGGCTTTGGGGTGACCATTTGCCTTCCTTCGCCACTTGGATAGAAGCCAATCTAGAGAAAAAACATTTTAAATGCCACTTTTTGTGCCAAAAAACCAAAGTGTAGATGAGCGGGCCCACTTGGAGAAATTGCGAACCGAAATTTCGTGAAACGGAAGCAAATTGGCAATTTTTCCTCTGTGCGCCGTGTTATTTTCTCTGTGCGTCGCGCTACTTTGGGGCCTATTTTGGGGAACTTCCAGGTGTCCAAAATGTGCCCAAGTGTGCTTGTTGGAAATCTTGGTCTGTCTACTTTCTAAACCCACTAGAATTTTTGAATTTGAAGTTCATTTTACACTCCAAATCTTCATTCTCCCAAGACTGCTTTCTGTGTGCCTAAAAAGTGGCAGAGAGGCCATTTTTGGGTGGTTTTTGACCTTTAGGAGACCCAAAGCTTATCAAAATTTCTTGCCCGAACACCAGTAGAAATATTTTTCGATGCTGAATCCAAATATGCAAGCCGTTTCTTCATTGGAGCTCTATAATTTTAGGGTCGCGCAGGGTGTGCGACGCACTGGGAAAAATCCCTATTTTTCGTCCAGAAAATTTCTCTGTGACCAAAATTTGCCCAAATTTTTTGAAATTTGGGCTGGAAGTTCTCTATGGGGTGTCATGCTGAGCCAAGGAGGCCTCAACCAAGATTCTAAGCCTATCTTGCTCTTTTTGCCTCTTTTGTCTCTTTGTCACCTTGCAAGATTTCGCCTTCAAACTCCTTTTTGTGCCTTGTAAACATGATTGCGTGCCCAATAATGGTTTTTCATGTTCCTGAGTATGTCTCTGTCCTTTTTTGCTCTGAGGGAAGCATAAACAAAAAAATCCAACTTAACCCTCTATTTTTGCCTGATTAGGGTTTCCTGGAGTATTTCCTTCAACTGCTTGATTTTGACTTTGGAGACCTGATTCCTTGTGTAGCAATGAGCAGCCATGTGTCTTTGAAATTTGTTGTCTCTTTTGGCCCTCTTAAGAAGATTGTTTAAATGGAAATTTACTTTGTCAAGCCCAAAACTCCCTATTTTCATTGATTTCTCATGTGGGCATGTTCTCGTGAAGCTGTGTCACTGTGGGTCTCCTCCTCATATTCTGATGAAACCTCGGATGCCATGACTACTGTTTTAAAATTTGAATTTGGGCTTCCCTTTGATTTAAATGAAGCTGGTAGTTGCTTTGACAATCTGCCACCAAGGGGACAATTAAACAGGGAGTATTAGGAAGGGAATGAAGTAATGGGAATAGGGATTAAAGGGAGAGATTTGTCAGGGATTTGGGAGTATTTTGGGTATAGTGTTGCTGGGGTAGGGTTTGTGTTGTTTACAAGGTAGGGTTTGGTTTTTTCTTGAGCAATAGGAAGAGGGGAAAGGGATTATGATTTTTTGGTAGGGTTATGGTAGTGATTATAGGGACAATAGCATAGGGGAAAGAGTAATGGGGGTAGGGTAGGAAACACCTTGGCAGCACTGTCACTGTAGCACAAACCCTAGGATCATGATTTCTTTGTTTCTCTTTTGTTGGCTTTATAAAAATGTTTGCACTTGATTTATACCCCTACCACCATGCTATCCCTTTCAAATTTTGATGGAAGAACAGAGGTAGGTGGCCTATGTTGGGTCCCTGTAATACTAGTGATTACCCCATTACTATTGTAGTTATACCCCTTATTAATATTGTTGTGCCCCTATTGCCCCCATATTTTTATTCTGTGCCCATAGATCCCTCTTTGTTATTTTTGGCTTTATATTATTATTTAGGTCGACTGGTATATTGTGACTCCTAGACTCCTTATATTTAGAAAGGAGGTTTTTGTATTTTGAATATCCAAGAATTTTTCATTCATGTTATGTAAAGGAGGTTTCCCCCTCGAAGAGGCTGAATTCTAAGGCGTTGATCTATCTTTTCTATCTTTTCTTGAGCTGGTTTCATAACATTTGGTATCAGAGCTTTGGATTCTAGGGTTTTGTTGCTCCAAACAGGTCATCGTGGCATTTTCGCGATAACTTTTTTTCTATGACATTTCAGAAGTCGTAAAAAAACCCATTTGAGAAGAAATGGCATTGAACCTCGGGTCCGAATTTCAGAGCGTTTCACACGATATTTGCAGAGATATGATCTAAGGAAGTTGGTATTTTTGCAGACTCCTGAATTACATTCCAAACAGGTGACCTGGGGAAAATCGTCATAACTTTCTCTCTGGGGATCGGATTGAAATTGCGTAAGAAGGTAAGAAAGAGGATGGACTATAGTTTCTTGTATGCATTTTTCAGCTCCAAAGGTCGAAACAGTGACTCGTGGCACGTTGTACAAGTTCGCTCTACTGAACTAGTCTATAATCAAGTCACTGTGGGAGATTTCGCATAAATCTTCCTTGGAGAAACCAATTTGGGTCAGACTTGTGGCATTGGAAAGAGGACACAAAGGGCTACTACAAATCACAAATTCAGAACTAGATGATCGGAAAGTACAGAGATATATTAGAGGTAATATCAAGCTCCTACAAAGTGAAAAATGGTGTGTAGATTTTCTTAAATTTTTACTTAAGCTTGGTTTGAAAATTTATTTTGAAGGAATTCAAAGGGCATAATAGAGCATTATTATCGGTAACTGATGCCCCGAGGAAAGAAAATCCAAACACCTAGTAAGGAGCCTGGAAGCTCTAGCATGACTCATGAAGAAGAAGAAGAAATGCTATATGATGTATCAAAATTATAAGAACAAGTGCAACAAGTGTCACTTGCACAAAAAGTAACAGAATCTAAGATGGATGGTTTAAGGAAAGATGTAGAAGCTAAGATGGATGGTTTAAAGAAAGGAGTAGAAGTTAAAATTGATGGCACGGATGATAAGATGGAAGAATTGAAGATAAATATGAATAAGTTGCTACAAGAAATGGTCAATAAGGGTGAAAGGGTACTAAAGGAAACTCATGATGAGAACAAAATAAATGTTAATCATGATTCCATAGACTCTAATGTTGGATCAAAGACTCACCATATTCCAGAAATCGATATGAGGAAGTTTGATGGAAAGCATCCTGCCACATGGATATTACAGATGGAGCAGTTCTTCGATCTCAATAATGTGCAAAACACACAAAAGGTACATATGGCAACTTTATATTTGGAACCAAATCAGTTTGTATGGTATCAATGGCTTTGCTCTCGTAAACAATTTATCACTTGGGCAATTTTTACTGAAGAATTCATGGCACATTATGAGGATACAAAAAGCAACACTTTTTTTAGCCAATTGATAAGTCTCAAACAAAAGGGTTCAATAATGGAGCACATTGAGGAGCTCCAAAAATTGACCATAAGGGTAAAAGATATTCTAGAGGAGCATAGGATTGATGTGTTCATAGGGTCTTTAAAGGATAATATCCAACATGATGTTCGCCTTTGGGAACCTGATTCATTAGAGAAGGCATTCAGGTTAGGAAGAAAAATGGAAAGCAAAATTATGGCAACCAGGAAGCATACCACTCACAACTATAAAGACGGAAGTGTTGTTGCCCCTAGTCTTCCACAACCTATAAGGTTGACACACAACAATTGGAAGAAAAAAGAGCAAAAGGGCTTTGTTACAGTTGTGATAGAAAATACACTAAAGGTCATAAGTGTGCTGAGAAGAAATTATTCTACATAGATTGTGAAGAGGAAGAAGAAAAGGAGCAAGAAAAGTCAAAAGAAGAGGATATACTCCAGGAACAAAGCCTAGATGAAGAACAAATAAATCCGACCATATCTTGTAATGCATTGGCGGGAATTACCACTCCTCAAACCATCAAGATAGAAGGACAAATCAAGAAGAAAAAGGTAATAGTGTTGATTGATTCAGGAAGCACCCACAATTTTTTTCATTGTAGGGTAGAGCAAAAGAATTGAATTGCTTCCTATATCCAGCACCAGAGTGTCAAGTGATGATTGCAAATGGAGGAACAATAAATTTCTCTGGAAAGTGCCATAATATCAAGCTATCCATGGGAGAATATGTATTGACTAGCCCAGTGCTTTCCATTCCAATGGGAGGTGCTGATGTTGTACTAGGAGTCCAATGGCTACAATCCTTGGGTACAATAGCTTTTAATTTTCAAGAACTTTTCATCAAATTTTCTACGGAAGGAAAGGAAGTTGAATTAAGGGTATTGCAGGGAAACCAGGAAAGATAATCAGCTCTAATGGTATGACAAAGCTTCTAAAAAAGGAGCAAAGAGGTGTAATTGCACAATTATGTTCGCTAGATGTTTCCACATCGAAATCATCTATATATCCAGATCTCCAAAAAGTCCTGGACAATCATTCCAAGGTATTTGAGACTTCCAAAGGTCTCCCACCTGTGCATGATCATGATCATGCTATTCATCTAATTCTAGGAAATGTTCCTCCAAACATCAGGCCGTACAGATATCCCTATGTCCAAAAGAGTGAAATTGAACGTATGGTTGCAGAAATGCTAGAGGCTGGTATAATTCAACAGAGTCAAAGTTCTTTCTCTGCTCCAGTAGTATTGGTGCACAAGAAGGATGGATCATGGCGCATGTGTCCAGATTATAGGGAGCTCAACAAGCTCACTATTAAAGATAAGTTCCTCATTCCTGTCATTGATGAATTACTGGATGATTTGCATGGATCAATTTACTTCACCAAGTTGGATCTTCGTTCAGGGTATCATCAAATCAAAATGAAGATTGAAGACATTCCGAAAACAGCATTTAGAACTCATGAGGGTCATTATGAATTTTTGGTCATGCCTTTTGGCCTTACCAATGCACCTTCAACATTTCAAAGTTTGATGATTCAATTTTCAAACCATTCCTTAGAAAATTTGTGTTAGTATTTTTTGATGATATACTAATCTACAGCAAGTCTTGGAAGGATCATGTTGAACATGTTGACAGGGTGCTACAACTATTGGAGGAGAAACAATTATATGCAAAAAGATCCAAATGTTTCTTTGGAGTTCAGGAGGTGGAATATTTGGGTCATATTGTATCTCATGAAGGAGTTAAGGTAGACCCTAGCAAAATTAAAGCCATTAAGGAATGAAAAATTCCCACATCCATAAAGCATCTGCGAGGATTTCTTGGGTTGACAGGGTATTATCGCAAGTTTGTTAAGAATTATGGGAGAATAGCAGCACCTCTAACAACATATTGAAGAAAGATGCATTTTCATGGACTCTAGAAGCAACAAAGGCCTTCGAACATCTTAAAGAGGCAATGTGCCAAGCACCTGTCTTAGCTACACCGGATTTCACAAAAACCTTTATTGTGGAATGTGATGCTTCAGGAAATGGAATTGGTGCTGTTTTAATGCAAGATGAAAGATCCATTGCTTTTGAAAGTCGTCCAATCAAAGGGAAAGTTTTTACACAAAGCTATTTATGAGAAGGAAATGTTGGCAATACTCCATGCACTTAAGAAATGGTGACCCTACCTAATGGGAAGACACTTTAAGGTAAAAACATGATAGCCTTAAATACTTTTTAGAACAAAGATTATCCTCTGAAGAGGAACAAAAGTGGGTCACAAAGATGTTGGGTTATGACTTTGAAATCATCTACAAAAAAGGGAAGCAAAATGTGGTGGCAGATGCACTCTCAAGAAATGAT
>APFE031760258.1:161946-172565 GCA_000404065.3 Pinus taeda
AAGAAGGTTATAGGCGACAAGCTCTCAGTTCAAACAATATTGCTAGAACTTGATGAGGAAGGAAAAATTATATTGGAACCGGAAGCAGTCATAGAAACAAGAACTCGACAGCTATGAAATCGATCAATTTCAGAGTATCTTATCAAGTGGAAGAACTTATCCTCTGAAGATTCCACATGGGAGCATGAGAATTTTATGCAGAAGTATCCAGAACTACTCAAGCGTTGAGGACAACACTTTTTTGAAGGCGAGGGGCATGTTGGATGCCTATAATACTAGTGATTACCCCATTACTATTGTAGTTATACCCCTTATTAATATTGTTGTGCCCATATTGCACCCATATTGTTATTACTGTGCCCCATAGAATCCCTCTACTGTTATTTTTGTGGCTTTATAATATTATTGTTAGGTCGGCTGGTTTATATTGTGACTCCTTAGACTCCTATATATAGAAAGGAGGTTTTGTCATTTGAATCATCCAAGAATTGTTCATTCATGTAATGTAAAGGAGGTTTCGCCCTCGAAGAGGCGGAATTCTAAGGCATTGATCTATCTTTTCTATCTTTTCTTGAGCTAGTTTCATAACAGCCTACCTTTCAAATTTGAGGAGCATCCAAAAGTTTTTAGGCAGATTGGATAGTTTCTGGGCCTTATATTTCTATGTGCCACGCGCTCTGCCCAGTGTGCCGTGTGCTCCATGTGTGTCACGCTCGTTGAAATTAACACTGGGCAATTCCTCCCAATGCGTCGCGCGCTTTATGTGCACTGCGCTCCTCCACCTGTGCATCATGCGTTTTCCAGAAGACTTTTGAAGGCCTTCTCGGTGTCCAAAATGGGCGTAGAATAGCTCGTTGGAAATTTATTTGAGTCTAATTTCCAACCCAAGTGGAATTTTTCAATTTGGAGTTCATTTGCACTGTCAAAAATCAAATCTCCCAAGACTGGTCAAAATGTGCCAAATGAGGCTGCCTAAAGGCAAAGTGCTGTTACAGTCAACTTTGGAATGCCTTTCTCAACTCCAAATTGAGCTCAGGATAGCTCATTGGAATTATCTTTGTGTTTAGTTATCATTTGGCGCGTCAAAAAAGTCATTTGGCCAACTGAGATAGGAGAAAACGTGATTTTCCCAAGGTCACTTCAGAGGTGCATCAATTCTCCCAAGGCGATTGCATTTTTGACATTTCTCCAAAACCATGACACCTGTGTAAAAAGTGAAGGAGGTTTTTCTTCCTTGGAATGTTGTGGACAAAAACCTCTCTCAATTCCCCAATTCATCTTTTATTTCTCAGAAACATTATTTAGGCGAAACCTATCTCGATGTGTGGGACAATGACCTAGTGGAACTTGACATGATGATGAAAACCCTTTGAACGATGGTACACTCAGTTGAATGGTGACATGGAATGTCATTTGGAAAAATTATACAAGGGTAAAATCAAACCCTAGACCTAATGCCTAGTGACCAAATTTTGCTTGAAGACTCACTGAAATGACAAAATTTGACCTTGACACCTTAAAATCACTTTGTAAGAGCATGTTTGATCTCTGCTGGAGGACTGACAAGACCGACTCTAACACATTATAAAAATCAAGTAAATTCCCATTCTACCCACCTTCTACAAGTTCTACCCACGCCTAGTAAGCATCAAAGGTTGGTACTATCATGACAAGGTCAAAGGTTGAAAATCACATTCTATAACCATATTTCAAGAAAGAAAATCATGTGTCACACATCAAAGATTCTCCCCATTGACCATTAACCAGAACTTACCAACGAGGCGTAGGGCTACTGACTCAAGCAAGACCCAAAAAATTATCTCATAATTACGGGTGCATGTAAACATAACATGGTTTTTTTTCTTGACTTAAATAATGAAATAAGTACATTATATATACCTATGGAAAGTCACTGACAAAAATCGGTAGATTAAGACATACTAGTTGTGAGCTAATGGTAGCTGTACCAGTTGCATGGATAACCTATGCCTTTTCTACCTTTGTTACAAGATCATCTGAATCATCTGCTGGATCTACTGCTAGATAATATACTTCAACACCAATCAAGGTTAGAACACTAGCACCACCCTCAGTGACAGATTGAGATCCTATAGGTGCACATCTAGTAGTTATGCCCCTAGTCCCATATTCAAATTCCTAAATAGAATTTGACTAAGGGGAAGCAATAATCAAAGCATAGTCATGGGAAGTATCAAATCCATATTTCCCAACTTCATAGCCCTCTCCATATCCATAGCCAATAGTAACAGTCCTAGGTGTATTTGGACTCTATTTAATTTTAGATCTCAAAAATGTAACCACTTTAGAGTTAGTAGATTCTTTGGTTTCATATCTTATAGTTGCAGAGCCAATTTATGACCCAACGATATAAAACCAATAAAAAGG
The DNA here is from genome assembly GCA_000404065.3 of Pinus taeda. Taxonomy (NCBI): domain Eukaryota; kingdom Viridiplantae; phylum Streptophyta; class Pinopsida; order Pinales; family Pinaceae; genus Pinus; species Pinus taeda. The sequence goes on from APFE031760258.1 coordinate 164,353, forward strand.
TCTCACCTACTGCTCCAGCTATCAAATATAGATCTTTCCTCCTATGTTGGAATCTATTCTCTATCCTGGTAAGGTCTAGGTAGGGGTAGCCTAACTCGTGTCCTTACTCTTGGAGGGCTACTTTAGTAATTTTTTCTATCGAGATAAGTCACATTGCTCCTGTATGTTTAGGAGCTCCTCCCTTAACACCTAGCCCAATATATTCACTCACAATAGAGATAAAGACTTGTCATAAAGTAGTATTGGAGGAAACACCAACTATCTCACCCATTGAAATTCCTTTCTCTTCATCTTCCCTCAATTCAAACTACGACTAGTAGTAATAAATAAAAAAATCACGCCCTAACTCACCTATATCTACCATAGACTATCATTATCTATATGGTGGGGGAGGGTATGTTATCTATCCTATAACGACTACCTCAAGGCCATGTGTCCCAAGTGAGCAATCAATATATCTATGAACCATCTTACATCTCTATTAGATAAATAAAAGTTTCCTCGATGAATTGATCTCTAGAGATATCTCAAGGCTGGTTGATTTATCCTCTTAGTCCCTTTAGTCTCTCTCCATAATACTTGATCAAAGAGAGAAAGATTATAACCTTCCTACCAATTCGTGGACATTATTATTTTATGTAATATATTTCATTAGAAAAGGAGTGGACATGCACATTATCAATGTTGCAAAAGTATATGTACTTGTTGGTGGGATATTGGAGTGTGGAACTATCTATATCCATAATCCATGCTTGTTTATGGGAGTGATGTGGAACTATTTATTTCCTTCTCATATTGATACAACATATATTCAAATTTCCTTGCTATCTTTCCCCTCCTCAGTCAACAAAAAAATGAATCAATGAGCCTTTCTTTATGACATAATAGTGCAAATTTAGCTTCATTAGTTCTGCCCACACCTACATTGATTGCAGTGCAGTCCTATCACATGTATATATTTATATTCATGGTAAGGCTCACTATCAATCATGTCTATTAGTTCACGGTGGATATAATCCTTGGGACCTTACTATCTATGTAGGGTGGGCCTTCCTTTCATTTCTAAAGTGTGGTTGGCAAGAAAGCGAAATATAACATAATGGAGGTGACATGAACTAATTCCTTTAATGTATCGCTCAATCCAAGCAATTTTTCATGTAAATAATGTGGAAATGTAACACATTAATTGGCTGAGGAGATGATACAACTTTAGAGCTTGAGTGGACAAGTTGTTGGGGGAATAGCTTGGAGAAAAGCTAAACTTAGAGGTGCTTTCAAGAAGTCACCTATTTTCTTGTAGGAATCGAAGGCAAATTTGTACAAGTATTTAAGAAAGTGGTATGGACACTTGCGCATAGGGTTGAGGTTGTTTTATTCTTGTGAAACATGTTGCCATGGTTAACACGCAAGGAACGCACAAGAGATGATAAAAAGGAGTGGAAAGAAAAAGTAGAGCACTAGGAATGACAACGCACAATGAAAAAGGAAGGGACAATAAAAGATGGAGAAGGCCTTTTGGGGAAAAAAATAGAGAACAAAGAGGCAAAGGAAAGACAAAGGAGATGGGCACGAACATGCAGGAAGAAAGATAATGGAACGATTTTGAGACAAGGAACCACATATTATTGTTGAGAAGAAGAAGTCACAATGGTTAGAAAAGTCCTACTGGGGTTGCAGGTGGAATCATTATGAGGTCTGTGGACTCCTATGTGGTTGGTTGATTGGATGTAGCATATTTCCTTGAGCACTTCCCTACTCGAGCTCTAAATTTGGCTTAGGGGTGTCTATTAGCAAGAAATATTGCAATGTATATTAGCATATTGTTGGGAGGAGAGTTGAAGTCCCTCCTCTAGACACCAACGTCTTTGTTTAAATTAAGTAAGTGTTTATTACTTTTAAGTACTCATATTATGAATGGCCAATAATGAATATCTCTTGTACTTCAAGAAATATTCCTTGATTTATCATATGGCCATGGATGTTCAATTTTTAATGTGTTTATGATAAATAAGGACCAATTGGTAGGGTGTACTTAACCTCGAAGAATCCTTGCAAGAGAATAGATGTTTGTATGCCTAGTGGTCTATAGCAACCAAGACTTCTTTTAATACCTCATACTCATTGGTCATCTATTGTTAGTAAGAATAGGTGTGGAAGCTAACTTATTGATGGAGATGTTTGGGAATTGTTTGGATTCCCTGAATATCTCATATATTGTTATCTTATATCTAGAAGGTCGAGGAATCTTACTAGTGTGACATAGAATGCATGGGATTCCTTAATAGCTTCAGGGTTGTGTGCATCGATATGTGTGGAATTATTGGCCACTTGCCTATCTAACTGGTATTTTCAATAGTATATTTATTTTTTTATTGTGTATAAAAGGAAGATCTAGCTCAAAAGGTAACTGATTTATCTGTAAAACATAAGTTGTATGCATGGTTTCTTATACATGCATAGAAATTGCATGATTTAGTTGGTGTTTATAGTGCTATATAGATTGATGTGGTGTGTAGATCATGTGGTCTGCATGTTACGAGTAGCATAGAGCCTCTATGGAATCAAGGAAGGTGGCTCCATGTCTTAAATATGTATCTCATGGTTTTTTGGTCAAGGAAATGCTTTATGGGTCAATGTCACCCTTACTCATCAGATGGTATGTATGCATGGACATACTAGTAAGGCTTGGTGTGGGTATCATTGAAGTTACAAAATGTTGTTTTCAAAAATAAAGTTGTGATAATGGTTGTGAATGGGGATGGGTTTATTGTATTTGTGCCCTCAAAATAACCTTGGTCAATTTTTTAAAAAAGATTGAGAAAAACCCAAAAAATCATCCTGAAGCATTAAGGAAAAATAGGCCTCGAAAATGGACTGAATTTGGGGGTCCAAGTGAATTCTAGGTCTGTGTGTTTAGGTCATATACTATGGAAAATTTAAAGAAAAAGCTTGCATGGTAGACAACCTGAGTAGTCAAATGGCTAGGATGTGGGCTCAAGCAAAACTACACTGGGAGTTTAGGGTTGGAGGGTTTGTTAAGTGTTTCATTCTGTGGGGATAGAATACCCAACTTTTCATTATAACATGAATTTCATGGTTTACAAAAGGGCTAGGACCCTAGTGGGACCGAGGCCAGATAGTGAAATTGATGTGGAATCAGTTTGACATGGCGAAATGCCACATGGTAGGCATAATCGACCATATTATAGGGTCAAGGGGCTCAAAAGTGAGTGACACATGGCACTCTTGGAGGAGGCCAAGTGGACAAGATGATGTCATCTCAAGTTGACTTCATCTCGATGTCTCAGGGAAGACGTGCTATTGTTGGTAACAAGGCTAATGGGGCCAAGGATGATGGGAAGTACTCTTGTTTGTTAACCTTAAGACGTTCCATCTTGGGACTTCGATGTGTAAGTGTTTTGTGAAACATATGGCAAGGGTTGAGGGTCAAGAGGCAATAAGTGTGGATTAGTAGCAGAACAAGCTAAGGGGCTAGTCTAGTGGGCCCTAGGTAAGGGCGACGTGACATATACCACAATGGAAATTTTATAGGGTAGTATGTTGATGTGGACCATTAGTCATTGTTTCCTCATGGAACCACGTAGGTACATGTGGGTGCCATATGGCAGTACTTGCTCATGTACAAGGGTTATTGGTCAGATTTCAATTGGTCATAACTTTCGATTCGTAATTCAGATGGAGGTAAAATTTATATCTCTAGAAATATCTCAACGAGTTGGATGTGATGGTAATATTGGATTTCAAATTTAAAGAAGTAGGAAGTTGAGTTATATTGTGACCTTGTTTCCACGAAAGGATGGAGGTTGATTTAGATGAAAATAACACCTTCCATATGGACTATTTTGTCCCTGGCATGTGTATTTATTTTTCTCCAATAAAACTATGTCTAATATCCAACGCTTGCGCTCCTAATTCCTTTAGTCGAGTTTCATAAATAGTTTGTTTCATTTCCATATTCAATTTTTCTACCATTTTCTCAAATGCTTCAGTATCCACATCTTAACCTTGTCTAGTCTTTAAGCAGCGCAAGGTTTCTTCTGACTCTAAAGCCTCTTATTTTCTCTTTGTAATTAGGGAAAATGTGGTTGTTAAAGGCCGTGTAAGTTTTGTTTCCAGAACACAAGCTTTAGATGGTATCAAAGCTTGATTATGTGTTTCTCAGTCACCTACATGGTTTTGCTCTGTAGACACCTACATCACTACCAGGATGGAGCTAGTAGTTGTTGAGTTTGCCAGCTTTTCCATCTCTAGTCTACATTCATGAGTGTAAGATAATGATATTGCCTACTCCCTTAGTCCAGAAATTATTGCAAGGGGGTCATAATGCCAACAGGTATCATGCATTAATCCAAATGAAAACATTTCCTTTTCAATTACATCTCCTGCATTTTTATTTTTAGTGATGAGAGGCTGAATAGAATAAGGATAACTAAAAAATGCTCCCTTTTTCTCTAATGCAAAATGTGACTCATTAACTATAATTCTCTGTCTCAACACTTCATAAGCGAAGATTAAAGGTGTCATGAACATTGAGAAATGTAAAGGTTCCTTTTCATAACCATAAAATTTTATCAGGGAAAAGTTTGGATACAAAAACCATATCCCTACGCTATCTTACTTAGTCAACCATAAAACTCTCCTTTGTTCTTCATAAATTATGTTAGGGGGCTCACAGAGAAATTTAACTCTCAAATAAAAAGAAAAACGGTCAATGTAGTGGGTGTAGGAGTGAGGGAGATGTACTGGGTATATTGTGTTTGTCAATTGATAAATTTCTATCTTATTTATGCTTCCATCCTTAGTAGTCGTGCGGAGCTTAGTGGATAGAAAGCAACTAGCATAGTTAAATAAAATTAATTGAATAAGGTATGTACAATGTCGATGGGATTTGAATGGGAGAGCAGTTGTGAGGTCAATCATGATAGCCTTGGTGAAATATTTCGGAAAATTGATCATCGTTTTTCAGGATTCATAGTAATAAGTCGAATGGCTAAGAAAATGGATGCATCAACCCTTGAGTCGTCGAATAAGCCAAAACTTATGGTAAGTAGCGATGTAAAGTTATAATAGAAGGGTTTCAAAGAGATGGTGGGAAAGGGAAATCCCAACTTCAGGTTTGGATCGGGGCCTTTGAGTAAACCTTTGAGAAACTTTGACTTGTCCTCTTCTGCCCATGTAATAAATTCCCGATCTAGCCCTTTGTCAGTAATGTCTATTCCAAAGGTTGGTATGCATGGCATTTTAGAGATAATTTACTCATTGATTTTGAGGAATATCAGGTGGTCAAGATAATTAGCTAGCATAAGGGTAGAATCGGGGTCGAAATACACTGGCAGGAGTGTGACAGCTAAAACCTCATATTTTTTAGACATTGATCTTCTTTGGAGCTATGAAAGGGTGAATTCAGGGTTCTTTTCAAAGTCAAGACATCTATGAGTTGGATTTGGGGATCCCTTATACTGGCCAACTCGTTAATGAGAGTTTTTTTGGATAATTCCTCTGGCATTGTTCCTCCCTAAGAATTTGACTGACAAAGAATTGTAAAAAGAGCTAGAGCGACAATTTTTTTTTTTTTTTTCTAAGTAAGATTGTTCTATTAATATGATACAAAAAGTAATTATAGTGAGGCATGGCCTCAATAGTACTGAGCATCGTTCATCACAAAATAACACTGTATAGCCTTGACCGCCCCAACAAAGGGGAAACGAGTCCATGAAATCAAAAGAACCCACACATGGGTTATCAGTTTTGACCAAAAAAACATATTAAACATTGCATAGACATAACCATAAAACATAGACTTAACCATAATTTCCCAAACATAAAAAAAAGCATCCACCTGGAAAAAGGGCAACACTTGGCTTCCAAGTGTCGAGACTAAAGATTGTCCGAGGCCAGTTCTTCCTCAATCGGACACACATATTTATACCAATCATTTTCTTCTGCTGACGTGTCACTGCCTTGAGCTGGATGGGTGCCCTCAGTGTTGCTCGATCCCGCATGCATTCCAGACGTGTCACCCCATCGGCATCCTGAAGCCTGCGTGTCGTCAAGTTTATCTTTAGCAGCCTGCTGACTTCCAGCCAACGCTTTACCATGCAAGGTGCCTCTATCTTCATTGAGTTGCTTTATGAATGCCCGTGTTGCTTGGTGCTATCCTGTGCTACTCATCATTGTGCTCAGGGCGAGGTGTCAGTGGGTCAATTTCTTCAGAGAATGTGATAGTAATGGTGGCTGTGATTACAGGTCGATTCAGGGTGCAGCGAAAACAGAAATGCGTTGTATGGGGAGCAGGATGCAAAGGAAGGGGAGAATTGGCTGTGTGAACAGCTGCATCCCTCCTTCCTACACCTTAGAGCCGAGCTCTTCCCATTCCGCTGCTGGTGTCGGGGTATCGGCCAGAGAAGGAGCTATAAGGATTGGGATTGTCAGCTGAGGAGGAAGGCGAGACAGAGTCAGGGCTGGGCGTTGTAGGAGGGCGGATGCTCCTGCCGCGAGTGCCTCCTTTCCTGCTCTGCATTCGATGTCGGATGCGAGCCATGGCAGGATTGAAAGAAAAGTTAGCATTAGAGGGGTTAGTGGAATAAATACACAGAGAATGGACAAAGGAGGTCTAAGCAGGAGCTAAGTTGTAGATTCTGGTATGAGAATAGGGAAATCCGTTGCCCAGGTATATACAACTTAGCAGCCAACAACAACTACCTGTTACAGTGCGTGAACAGGGCTCTGCGGCCTGAGGAGGGAAAATACAGTGGAGCAAGGGAGGAGGAATAGCATAATGGTCTGCAGAAGCCATTGCTATGAACGTTGTGGTGCTGTCTCAGCCATAACACTCATTTAATCGCACCTACAAGGTGCCTTGAATGCTTCTTAGGTTGGCATGGGGGAAGACACAGGTGGCCATGTGGCTAGCCCTTCCACCGCCTGACTGTCTTATCCTTTTAATTGCCTTGATAATCACCCACATCCGGGTGGGAGTGGAAAAATATTACTTACTAGGAAAGAATGATAATCAATCAGGCTTACTTTCCTGGTCTACAACTCTCGAGCTACAAAGCGGCATGCAAGAAAAATAATGAACGCAAAAGGAAAAATGGTGAAAAGTTGGAAAAGGGGAATAATTAATTGAGGTAGGAATTACACTTAATTATAGTCAGAAACCTGTAGCCTCTTAACTTGTCGACTCAAAGAACAAGGATGGGTCCCATCCATTGAGCACAATGGAGGAGGTAACTTTCATGCAAGTCTAGGCCTGAAAACTATACAAGTCGTTGATCGTGCAATGATGATCAATTTAGATATTATCGGGTCAAAGGGGCAGTGCTAAGAGGCTTGCAACTTTACGTCTGATGTAATAACATGATCGTTCAATGAATATTGGAAGGATGGTAATGATGCATCAGGGGTAGACTAAGTGTTTACAGCTTGAGCACCTTAGCGTCTGATGATGCACTGGTACTGTCGATTAAATTATAAACAATCAGATCATCAGGAAGGGGGAGGTGAGTTAAGTTTGTCGGGAAAAAATATTTGACTAAATTGTATGCAAGTCATGACCCGATCAAGGATTATGGGTCATTGATCTTTTACAATCACACGATTAGATTTAAAAATTGCTCGTCCTATATTTACGCTCCAACTATATAAGAATTGCTCGTGAACAATTAAATTTATTCTAAGAAGTGGATTAAGGTTTTAAACTTGGAAGTGAGGAAGGGTTTGGAGATAACAGAAAGGAACACCCTAGAAAAGAATCCCAAGAGGAAAAAATTCAAACAATTGATATTTCCCCTACCACAGCTGAAGTATATACCAAATCTATGTAGAATGTGGTTGAGGAAAGGGAGTTACAAGTTGATAAATGGATGAAATCCAAACATGATAGATGGGACTAGTTTCTAGCCCCCTATGGGGAGGGATTCATTCCCATAAGATAACATCAATATATTTTTAAAGGTTTCAAATAGCAATGGGTGGAATTTGTTGAAATCTATAAAATAAAGTGGGAGAGGATGTTGTGTGTGGAGCATGATTGTTCAGAGGTCTTTGTTTCAGCTGGATGAATACCCCAGGAAGTTTTGTACACCCCTCTATGCGGGGGGGACTTGTCCCCCCTGCGGGGGTCTGGGGGGGCTGATCCCCCCCGGCTGGGGGGTCCAGGTGCCAGCGGTCCCCCGGCAGGGGCTCGGGGG
>APFE031760262.1:0-12389 GCA_000404065.3 Pinus taeda
GAAGTATTATTTCTGCTGCATCTTTGTGTTTATGGTTATCTCTGTAATTTGTTGCGCTCCTGTTTAAAATCCGGATCAGGAAGTTTTAGGACCGCACTTGCAAACTCCCGCTGATATGTATGAAGGTTCCCTGTCTGCTTTATGAATTTTATCTTCATCCTTGCTTCCCATGTTTCATCTTGAGGACTGAAATGGGCCTGCAAAGCTCCTTTCATTTCATCCCATGAAGTGATGTCACTAGCACTGCCACTGGCAATCTGGTCCATCCTCCTTTGCCACCACATCTTGGCATCCTTTGTTAAGAACTGAGTGCTACCTTGACCTTTGTCTCATCATCAGATAGACCCAACCATTCCAAGTATTGCTCCATGTCCCATAGAAAGTTTCCAAGAGTCTTTGCACTCCTTGTACCATCGAAAGATTCTGGTTCCTTGACTTTCACATGAGGCACTCCTCCACCTGAGCCATGCCTCATGGCCTTCTTCAACACCACGATCTCATCTCTAGCTTCATCAAGAGATTTCTTCAAGTCCACGATCTCTGCAAGACCCTGGTCCCTTGCTTCTTCAACCTCCTTGATTCTTACTTCAAGTTGTGTACACATAAGATCAACATGTTGTGTCCGGAGTTCATCGAGTTCTTCTTTCAACTTCGTATTGGCCTCTTGTCCCTTAGCGAACAAGTCCATCTTCTTTTCCCAAGAAGTCTCCATAGCCTCCATTCTCACCAACACTTTCTCCATAAGCGTTATAGTAGCATCCTGCACACTAGACCCAACCTGGGATTCATCCATTGCTAATAGCCTCTTCCTTCTTTGCAATCTAGTCTCGACCATACAACAGCTTCACCTGCAACCCAAGTCCTTAATGCAACACTTATCAGGAAGTGTTTCACCAACCTCTTTCCTCTGCGAGTACTTGTCACCACAGTCACTTCTTCCAAGTGTACCCACACCTGCACTTCGTCACGAGCAACCATGCTCAACCAGCTCCAACCGAGCTCTGTCCAACTCACGATAGTGTGGTGGGATCAACACTTCATCCGCAAGCTTCACCTGCTCTAATACCAACTCACGATAGTGTGGTGGGATCAACACTTCATCCGCAAGCTTCACCTGCTCTGATACCAACTGTCATGCACCCAAGCCTACGGTAGTCTTTCAACCGTGCTGGTGAGGTGCGGCACCATCAAACACTTTCTTTTTACCAATACTCGTGCACATGGACTACGCCTATCCACTTACTCCTACTTAGCTTGTGATTCTCAACCAAGTATTATTATGTTATCCTTTATACCAATGAACACCCATACACATTCATTATCAACAACAATATAAACGAGAACACAATTGCACAGTATAAAGGGAGGGGCAACTCCCTGAACAATGAGTCTGCCCAACAATATATTATATATCAGTTTACAATGTACAAGTATGCTTGGCAAGTCCAAGTCCCATACTTAGTCAATTTTACAATCAAGGCAAAACTCAGTTGCCTTCCTTCGTTTCACCTTCGTGTACCCTTGCACGATGGGTGGGCGCTCACCCAAGCCACCAAGACACCCACGCCAAAACTTGGCACAAACGGCACCTACATCTACCACCAGGCACACCTTGCCTAATGCCTTCACCCAACTCCAAGTACGAGCTACCTCTGTGCGGCTAAACCAAGACTAGCGCATGAGCTATGCGCTCTTCCTCTTGTCCCTTTTCCACACGAGAACTACGCACTACCTTGTGCAAAGCTGTTGTGTTGAATGATCGAATGATTTGTTGTCTCGAAGTGTTCCAACGCTCACAATATATACCCAACGCAATGTGTGGGTGGGGCTGCCCAACCGACCGCCCAACCATCATTTACACACCCCTCTCCAACGCCAAATGCTCCAACGATAGGTCGGCCTGCCCTCCATCGCAAGTCGGCCTTCAACCTCATCCTTCCACGCTCAAATGGGGGTATAAACTCCATCGCATTTCATTTGTCAATCGTTTCGTCACAAGTCTATCACACTATCATGTCGCACCCGTCGCAAACCGCCTGTGCGCTCCAACTCATCGCTCGCCCATGCCCGTGCCCGGGTCGCCCGACGCCTAACCACGTCGCCTAACCGGATAGGAACCTCAAGACGTTACACAAGGCGTGGTTGTCTTGTGCGGCCATTGCCACAAGAAGTAGCGTAACACAGGTGGTTGCTGCCATATTCAGGGAGACCAGAGTAAAAACATTGGATATTTAAGCATTTAAAGGAAACCTCAAACAAAAGCAGAACGATGACCATTTGAGAGAAAAATAGGTTGATTCCCAAAAATTAAAGGCAATGAGAACGTATATCTTACACCACCTTGTTTCTCTGAAATATGCAGAAGCAAATTTAAAATTGTAGGCAGATAGAGAAAACTCCCAATACCAAGAGGTTTCGTAGGGCTCACTGCAAGCCCTAGACTCCAAGAAATACAAACGATTTATTGGAAATAAAGCAAAGGCTTTTGTGGAAAATCTATCGATCCCGCACCTACCAAGCTTGAATTTGATTTTTCAAAAAATAAATAATAAAGGTCAGTGAAGTACCTGCAATATATTCATGAGTAATGATCAACCACATGAACGGGTGCACGAATCAAGATTTACTTGACAGTTAAAGCAATAGAATTTAATAGTGGAAAAAATCTAAGGATACAAAAATACAAAGTAGCAACAGAAAAAGTACTTCCCATAAAAAAAATGACCTTACAAGCCAAAAACACAAACACAAACGAACACAAAATAGTGTGTATATATATATATATATATAAAAACCAGAAAACATAAACAAGAATAAGGGTGGGATAGAGCAATGCCAATTATTGCCACGCCATCCATATAATTGACTTACTAGCCATTGACTTACTAGCCATCGCACAGCCTACACTCAGACTGTGTAATCTTCCTAACCCAAAGGCTCATACTATGTAATCTTCCTGACCCAAAAATATTCAACGTTAAATGTGTTAGAGAAACTAATCTTCCATCATTATTCCCACTAACAAAAGCTTCATATGTCTCTATTTCTCTACTCATACGTCTCTATTTCTTTACTCATTGTGCTTGGCTAAAGAACCTTAATATAGTTCCAACTATATTGGGGGTTTTTTTTTTTTGGGAAAAAAAAAAAAATTTTATGACTCCCAATTTAAAATTTATGTAATATAACCATATACATATATTTATATAATAATTATAAATGAGGGAAGTTGTGATTAATTCCTTAATTTTCCCATTAAAAAACGAATTTTTTTAACACATTTAATTATCAATAAATTAAATTATAATTATATATATATTATATATATATAAAAAAGATAATAATAATAATAATATAATGGGCATTATTATTTAGAATATGACTTTTATATTATAAAATAAAAAATTTTATATTATTAGTTTATTTAAAAGGAAATGAAATCAGTGGTATAAATTTAGAATTTAGAGATTACTAAGATCTTATTTAACTATAGCATTTTGTATATAGAAACTTATAAAAACAAGTTAGTTGTGTCAAAGCTTGACATACACGGATATAAGAAGACAAAAAAGAGTACTAGTGCTATAAGCAAAAAACTAGTGAGTCATAACAATTATTGGGCAAAATCTCCATGGATCTATGTTGACAAGTAACTAACCTTATCCAAGGAGAAGGATATGTTAGTTGATCCCCTGGCTAGAATGGTAACCTTGCAGTCTATACTATCATTTTTTTCCTCCATCTCTACCAATCTGATAGAATTATGTTGTTGAGTCCTCTTGTACCTCCCTATATCACCTACAATACTCAAATGATATTTAATCTTATGTCGGCTGCCATGGTCAATGAAGTGATGGGAGCACATGCAATACACAAAGTATACTTGGAGTCACAAACCCCTTTTGTGTGAGCTAGCTTCATATCAAGACGCTGGGAATGCCCACTCCTAGACAATGTATACAAATATAATATAAAAAGTTAAAAGTGTTAGTGTTTAATTATGAAATAAACTATATGATCTGTATAAATATAAAATATCATTATTTTTATAATATTAATTTGTCAATTGGAGTTATTTCGAGTGGTTGAGTGGAATGATTGTTATCTTCTTCACCTAGGTTCAAATCTCAGCAAGTGAGATGGCAAACTATACCTACCTTAATAAATATTGTTGTAATGGTTAGTGCCTATGAATATTGTTGTATTGGCTTTTTGCCTTGTGAAACTCATAAGTACAAACCCCACTCTAGCCTTTAGGCTTAGAGAGAAGCTAATTTCTTTGAAAAAAATAAGAGAAAAAATGATAATAATCTTCTCTACCCATATTCAATTCTTTCAAATAACATGTTAAGTTCCAATTTTAATAAATCAGTTACTTTCCCTTTACCAATAAAAACACCAAAATATACCTTTTAAATATAAAAGACCTTAAATTTAACCAAGTATATTTCAATATATATTCTCATTAACACTATAATTTCCATTACTTAATACTTACGACTTACAACAAAACAAACAAAAAACAAAACTGAACTTTTTATTCAAATATTAAAAAATAAATAATAAAAATAATATAATATAATATAATAATAAAAAAAATAATAATAATAATCATTATTCACAAATAAAAAATTAGATACATTTATGTGATTTGATCATAATTTTAAAATTGAATTAAATTAGTAGATATGTATTAGTTAAAATAATACAATTTTTGTCAAGTCTTATTAATACAATTGGCTTCGTTAACAAAGCGATTTAGGATCGAACTTCACGGAGGTTGTTGCACTCGTGCTAGGGGGAGGAGACACGCTAAAATCTAGTTAAGGTGAGTGTGACCTAGATCGGGTGCGATCCTCGAAGATTTTGACGATCCTCGAGTGATTTTGACGGCTTAGATGGCCTTGGATTGCGATTTCTCAAGCCACCAATCAAATCCCAATAAACACATATCACTTGATTATAAAATAATATACATTATATAAAATAAATTTTAAAAATCAAAATAAATATATTTTAAATATATTACAAATTATAAATATTATATAAAAACCCATCAATTTAAATTTTATATTTAATATTATTACAAAATTATAAAATAAATATAAAATAATTATAAATTTATATTTTATATAAGAATATTATAGTTAAATACATATTTTGGTTTTAAGTTTAAGAACTTGTAATTGGTATGTTAATATGTGTTAATAATAAAACGATCTTAAAGATAATAATTAATAAAGCACACATAAACTATAATATATATATTATGATTTATGTTGGAAAATCTTAATTAGAGAAATAATAAATCTATTATTTTTTTGAGTTAAATGTAACTAACTCTACCAATAGACTTAACATCAAACTTGACCTCGTCCGACTGAACCCTCCGCTAAACTCTACTATATTAGACTATTTTTTTTAATTTTAAAAACATGTAATATCAAACCATAACCTAAATTTTTTTTACTCTTTCACTAAATCAAATTTAACAATTAAATAGAAATCATATTAAATGTAGGATCATATTTTAAATTAGGAAGAGGCCACAATTGTGAAAAAATGACTGAGTATTTCTATAAATAGAAAATGAGCACATCCAAAATTCATGCATATGCACTCATTATAGTGACAGTGGACAAGTACAAATCCATCATGGGAAGTTATATTTCTCATTTTGTTAAGTGTTTTTTAAATTTACAATGTATCTTTTGAACTTTTGGAAGAAGAGTAATAATTGCAAAGCAATCTGGTCTGCCTAATTTTGGGATGTGGATATGGCATGTGGTTGGTTTATCTTCAAAAAAACTTAATTGAAATATATAATGTTTAAATATTATTAAATTTACTAAATAGAATTAATATATTTTTATTAATATTTATATTTATATTATTAATATAATATTTAATAATATAATAGTTTATTTAAAATGTTTAAATAAAAATTATAAATTTTATATTTAAAAATAAAAATACAATAATATAATATTTATAAATTAAATATTTTTAGAAATTATATTATTAGGTTAAATTTAAAAATGTTGAGATAAAAGAGTTTGTTATCTGTGTGATTTGATGAAAAGAATATATTTTTTAATTATTTATTTTCAAAATATTTTTCACGTTGTGATTTTTCAAGTGAGCAACAGCTATAGTAATCGGAAAATGTATTCCTTTTCACTTTTATTTTCTGAACATAAAAAAATAAAATATTAAAAAAATCATATAATCTCAAATAATCTCAACTTTCTTAAAAATTTCATAAATCATATAAATCTCTACCAAAAAAAATCATCACTATCTTATCTCTTATAAAATTATAATACCATATCAATTAATTATTAATTAATTAAAATATTATATAATATATATATATAGTTATATATATATATATATATTAAATTTAATCAATCTTGAAAATGTGTTCATTTTATAAATAGTAAAGTGAACCTATCCCAAATTCATGTGTCGCATCTAATCGACAACCAACCTTTGACATTGAATAAGATAAAGCATACCACTTTGTCATCTTTTGGTTCTTTATCTTTCTTACTTTTTGGAAACAAATCTTTATCATTTTGGAACGTGTGCATAGCACATGGCAAAGAGTTGGTTATCTTCTTTAAATATTCGGGAAGAGTGAAGTACTTTAAATATTAAAAGTTCTATTGTTTGGTTAAGAAATTTGAATGAAACATTGATATGGAAGTAGGTATGTTATTCTAATAAAAGTATAGAATGCTGCCTTAAAACCAAGTTCTCAAAAACCAGCACCAACTAAATTAGCCTTCAGAAATATTGGTTTGACCTGGACTTGGCAATGACCCATAACATTACTAAGTTAATTAAATTATTAATCAATAACATAAGATAAGTAATATTGGTAAAATATAGGTATTTTAAATATTGCTTGCAAATGATCAATTATAATTTCTCTAATTTAAATTACGAAAATTATATAATAATTAAATCATGTTTTTTAGAAAATATTTAGATAAATTCACTTGAAAATTTTGGTAATGACCTACAACATTGCTATCAAGTTGATTAATTCATTAATCAATAACAAAGAGGATAAGATAAGTAACATTGGTAAAACATATTTATTTTGAATGTTGCTTACAAATGATCAATTATAATTTCTCTAATTTAAAAGTAATAATTAAACTACGAAAATTATATAATAATTAAATCATGTTTTTCTTTGGAGAAAGTAGTTAGAAAGATTCACCTTAAAAATTTCGCAATGACTTATGAAATTGCTATCAAGTTGATTAATTCATTAATTAATAACAAGGAGGATAAGATAAGTAACATTGGTAAAACATATGTATTTTGAATGTTGCTTACAAATGATCAATTATAATTTCTCTAATTTAAAAGTAATAATTAAACTATGAAAATTATATAATAATTAAATCATGTTTTTTTTTGGAGAAAATATTAAGGTAGATTCACCTGCAAATTTTTGCAATGACCCATGACATTGCTATCAAGTTGATTAATTCATTATCAATAACAAGGAGGATAAGATATAGTGGCATTGGTAAAACATATGTAGTTTTGATGTTTGCTTGCAAATCATCAATTATAATTTCTCTAATTTAAAAGTAATAATTAGACTATGAAAATTATATAATAATTAAATCATGTTTTTTTTAGAAAAAATATTTAGGTAGATTCACCTAGAAATTTTGGCAATGATCCATGACATTGCTATCAAGTTGATTAATTCATTAATCAATGACAAGGAGGATAGATAAGTAGCATTGGTAAAACATATGTATTTTGAATGTTGCTTGCAAATCATCAATTATAATTTCTCTAATTTAAAAGTAATAATTAGACTATGAAAATTATATAATAATTAAATCATGTTTTTTTTAGAAAAAATATTTAGGTAGAT
Source organism: Pinus taeda (assembly GCA_000404065.3). NCBI lineage: Eukaryota > Viridiplantae > Streptophyta > Pinopsida > Pinales > Pinaceae > Pinus > Pinus taeda. Next base: position 7,907 of record APFE031760262.1, read on the forward strand.
TCACCTAGAAATTTTGGCAATGATCCATGACATTGCTATCAAGTTGATTAATTCATTAATCAATGACAAGGAGGATAAGATAAGTAACATTGGTAAAACATATATATTTTGAATGTTTGCTAATGATCAAATTATAATTTCTCTAATTTAAAAGTAATAATTAAAATATGAAAATTATATAATAATTAAATCATGTTTTTTTTGAGAAAATATTTAGGTAGATTCACATGAAAAAATTGGCAATGACCCATGACATTGCTATGATTAATTCATTAATCTATAACGAGGATAAGATAAGTAACATTGGTAAAACATATGTATTTTGAATGTTGCTTACAATTGATCAATTATAATTTCTCTAATTTAAAAGTAATAATTAAACTATGAAAATTATATAATAATTAAATCATGTTTCTTTTGGAGAAAATATTTAGGTAGATTCACATGAAAAAATTGGCAATGACCCATGACATTGCTATGATTAATTCATTAATCTATAACGAGGATAAGATAAGTAACATTGGTAAAACATATGTATTTTGAATGTTGCTTACAAATGATCAATTATAATTTCTCTAATTTAAAAGTAATAATTAGACTATGAAAATTATATAATAATTAAATCATGCTTTTTTTTTCGAGAAAATATTTAGGTAGATTCACTTGAAAAATCTTATTGGCAAATTAGCAGAGCCTAACCTCAAGGGCATAGAGGAGAATTAAGCCAACCGTCAAAACTCATAATTAAACCATATTAAATTAAAGAATTATAATTTTTTTTTTTAATGGTGAATATTGGTTAGAGTAATATGGGCAAGGCCCTATATCAAACCTAGTGACTACCACTCTAACACCAAAAACAAAAAAGTTATAATATAATTACCAATACCAAATAATAAAGGTAAAGGGTATAACATATAATTAGAGTGAGGCATCATATTATTATTCCTTGATGGGGTTGATCGTCGACATAAACATTCCAACATCAGAGTAATACTCTCTCTAACAGACACACTAAACTACATTTCTATTTAATCCTTGTGTTAACCCGCAACAGGCATGTCCACCCCATGAAACGACTTTTGATGGTCCTTGTTAAGTAGTATGGGCCCTCTCCGCTAATTCGCATGGCAAGAGTGGGTATGTGGTATAGTAGCTCACTTGGTTCAACACACAATTAAATGCCCAACCTCTAAGCTCTACCTTTACATGCACTCTAGGATCATCACACTACCTCATTCCTTTTTTCCCTGCAAATATGGAGACCTCCTCTCATGGCGGATTAGACATCGATCGAGATCTTCCTGGCTGGTGAATATGGCTCATTAATGTTTTCATCATGCGCTCCTATTTGGTTATTGGGAGTCCCACATCTTCCTGGGACACATGGCCCTCACTGTGCATTTCCCACAGGTATGTCTTCACTCACCTCACTAGGTTTCCCATGCATAAGAATGTGTATAAATCTCCCATGATGTTAGCAGGGTAGCAGTGCTCATGAGGCTTTTTTGTAGATGACGTTATTTCTCTCTGTGTTGTGGATTTTTTATTAGCTCTGGAATGGTGGCTTCATCACCGAGTAGTCCCACAATATCGAGGTATGTATCATAACCGTAACTCCCTTTCCCCTCTACACAACCTCTATATTCTTAGTTTTTTTCGACCTTATAAGAGTTCAAGGTTTCTGGGTGGGCATATTCCTCCATGTTCTTTGTGTTTTTCTTATACAATACGGGGTTTGGCCCATATTTTGAGTTCATTGTCGTACTTTCCCCGGCTTCCTTGCAAAGCACAGACCCTACTAGGGTTTCCTTCAAATGTCTGGTGCTTTTCTGTGGGGTCTGGTATGCGGGGACCTTTTCAATTTGGTTTTGAAGTTGCGTTTAAGCGCTCTCATGCCCTTACAGTCCATACAACTCCCATGGTACAAACCATATCTTGTAGTCTAAAGGAGCACTCCAAGGTGGCTTAGTTATATTTTTGTCTTGTTGTTTGGTCTTCCTCTGTTAGGTCCCTATAATACTAGTGTAACCCGTTATTATTATTAGTGTAACCCCTTATTGTTATTAGTGCAACCCCATTATTATATTGTTGTGCTCATGTAGTCCCCATATTGTTATTATTGTGCCCTTACATTATTATTATTGTTATGTCGGCTCTGATTATATTATGACCCCTTAGACTCCTATATATAGAAAGGAGGTCTTGTCATTTGTGTCATCCAAGAATTGCTCATTTGTGTAATGTAAAGGAGGTCGCCTCCTCGAAGAGGCTGAATTCTAAGGTGTTTATCTTTCTTTTCTATCTTTTTGTGAGTTGTTTACATAACATTTGGTATCAGAGCTTTGGATTTTAGGGTTTCACTACTCCAAACAGGTCATCATGGCATTGTCGTTGTCTCTTTTTCTACGAAGTTTCAGAAGCTAAAAAAAAACCATTTGAGCCGAAGTCATTCTAAACCTCAGGTCTGAATTTCAGATCTTGTCTCGCTATATTTTCGGAGATATTATCTGAGGAATTTATGGTTTTTACAAGCTCCAGAATTCCATCTCAAACAGGTCATCGTGGAATTTTAGATATAACTTTTTTTTTTTGCGATGTTTTAGAAGCTAAACAAAAAAACCCCATTTGAACCGAAATCTCACTTAACCTTGAGTCCTAATTTCAGATCTTGTCTCGCTATATTTTCGGAGATATGATTTGAGGAATTTTGGGTTATAGAAGCTCCACAATTCCATCTCAAACAGGTCATCGTGGAATTTTCACTCTAATTTTGTTTCTATGAGGTTTTATATTATGAAATTAAAACCCATTTGCGCTGAAATTTGGGTGAAGCTCAGGCCCGAATTTTAGATCTTGTTTCACTATATTTTCAAAGATATGGTCTACTACATTTAGGGTTCTTGCAGGCTCCCAAATTACACCCCAAACAGGTGACCTTGTGAAAATCATCATAACTCTCTCTCTCTCTCTGAGCATCTGATTCAAATTTTATAAAAAGTGATAGAAAGAAGAGAGACTGTAGTTTGTTGGGTATCATTTTCATAACCTAAGATCGAAACAGTGACACGTGGCACGTCGTAGAAGTTCTCTCTATTGAACTAGTCTAGAATTAGGTCATCGCGGGAGATTGGACATAACTCTTTCTTTGAGAATCCAATTGTGATCAAACTTGTGGGGTTAGAAAGAGGACTGAGAGAGCTATCACAGACCGAAATTTCAGAACTTAAATATCCAAAATTACAAAGTTATAGCCGTTTCAAGATCGAGCTCCTAAAAACAAGAAAAAGTGATATGAGGAAGTTTGATGGCAAGGATCCGGTAAATTGGATACTACAAATGGAGAAATATTTTGCTATACACGAGGTGAAACTATTAAAAAAGGTATGTATTTCATCTTTATATTTAGAACCGAATCAATTTTTATGGTATGAAGGACTTTGTTCTTGTAAACCACTTATCACGTGGTCAATTTTCACGGAGGAAATAATAGCACATTATGAGGATACAAAGAGAAACACCTTCTTTATCCAATTGATAAATCTCAAACAAAAGGATTCAATGGCAGAGCACATTAAGGACTTTCAAAAATTGAATATAAGGGTAAATGATATTCCAGAGAAGCAAAGGATCAATGTCTTCATAGGGACTTTAAAGGATAACATTCAACATGAGGTTCATCTTTTGGAACCTGATTCATTGGAGAAGGCATTCAGGTTGGAAAGAAAAATTGAAAGTCGAATTATGGAAACAAGAAATCCCACAACTCACAACTATAAATATGGAAGTGTTTTTTGCTCCTAGCCTCCCACAACCTACAAGGTTTACACCACAACAATTGGAAGAAAAAAGAGAAAAAGGGCTTTGTTACATTTGCTATAGAAAATACACTAAAGGTCATAAGTGCTCTGAGAAGAAATTATTTTACATAGATTGTGAAGAGGAGGAAGAAAAGGATCAAGAAACATAAAAAGAAGAGGATATACACCAGGAACCAACCCTAGAAAAGGAAGAAATGAATCTGACCATATCTTGTAAAGCATTGGCAAGAATTACCATTCCTCAAACTCTCAAGATAGAAGGACACATCAAGAAGAAAAATGTTCAAGAAGTGAAAGATCACATCGAGAAAGAAGAAATGAATCGCACCATATCTTGGAATGCATTGGACGGAATTACCACTCTTCGAATTATCAAGATAGAGGGACATAGCAAGAATAAAAAGGTAATAGTGTTGATTGATTCGGGTAGTACCCATAATTTTATTCATTGTAAGATAGCCGAGGAATTGAATTGCTTCCTATATCCAGCACCAAAGTGTCAAGTGATGGTTGCAAGTGGAGGAATCATAAATTTCTATGGAAAGTGCCATAATATCAAGCTATCCATGGGAGAATATGTATTGAATATCCCAATTCTTTCCATACCAATGGATGGTGCTAATTTTGTACTAGGAGTCTAATGGCTACAATCCTTGGGTACA
>APFE031760275.1:0-15484 GCA_000404065.3 Pinus taeda
AGACGAGGTATTGTGTGATGTTACACCTCTGGATGTTTGCGATGTATTATTAGGACAGCCATACTTGTGGAAGCGACATGCTGTGTATGAGTCAAGGCCTCGCGCGGTCATTATTTCTTTGGGTGATTCATCATACAGGATACCGGAGGTAGCCCCACCTACCGCCACATCTTTGATCACTGCTAAGAAAGGCAGCAAGCTCATCTCACAGACCAGGAAATTCATCTGTATGGTTCACTCCAAAAGCAAGGGAAAGATCGTTGCTACATCCATGACCCCCGCAAAGGGTTCCTCGACACAGCAGCAGCAGCAGAAGGATACAGTCATGACAGAACACAGGAACAACTTCTCCTCGCCAACAGGGGTACCACATAAGTTTCAGGTGGGCGACAAAGTTTGGTTACATCTGCAGAAAGAACGCCTTACAAGAGCCCATCAGAAGCTCAGACCACTCCAACATGGTCCTCACAGCAGTACCAAGCTTGTGGGGAACAATGCTTTGGAGCACAGCATTCCTCCATTCCTTCACCTGCACCAAGTGTTCAATGTGGACCGTCATCGACCATGCTTCCCACCATTACTGGACACATCAGACAGTGCAGAACAAGTTCAGCAGATGGAGGAACTCAACGCAATGCGGACCATTGCTTCCTAAGGGGGGAGGAATGATCCAGGTGGATATTGGTGGCCACCTATCAAGTCCATCTGGACCCCCACATTGTCTCTTTCAGCATTTTCAGTTTTCCTTAATTGTAGCACAACTTACTATTTTTAGCAGTTTTTCGGGTCCTGAACTTCCGGAGCCGTTTTGAGGCCCTAAACGACGTTTTTTGGGAAATTGGGGGGCAACATGGGTCCATGGACCAAGGTTGCCCTTCCCAAAGTGGTAGTTCTTGGATAGATCTTTCTAACGAGCTATCATACGCGTCAAACGGAGATCGTATGCCAAAGTTACGACCCCGGGAAATTGATGTACCAATTTACCCAAAACGGGGCCCACAATTTGGCGTTCATCTTCTAAGGGTCGGTTTTGGAATGTGAAGGGTTTTCCATTGTTTCTCAATAATAAATAGGCCTTTGAGCCTCATTGTAACACAAGTTCGGAACAGTCAGAGACATGTAGCCGCACATCTCTTCTCAGAGATAAGCTACCATCGTCCTAGCTGGTTTATTTCCAATTCTGGTTGTAAGCATATTTCGGTATTTTCCATTAATGAAATGAAGTGTTATTTCCGCTGCATCTCTTTATTAATGGTTATCGCATCTCTGTATTTATGGTTATCTCTGTAATCTATTGCGTTCCTATTTAAATCCGGATCACACTAGGGAAATTTTTACGGAAGAAATGATAGCACATTATGAGGATACAAAAAGAAACACCTTTTTTAGCCAATTGATAAATCTCAGACAAAAGGGTTCAATGATGGAGCACATTGGGGACTTCCAAAAAATGAATATAAGGGTAAAATATATTCCAAAGGGGCATAGGATTGGTGCGTTCATAGAGACTTTAAAGGATAACATCCAACATGAGGTTCATCTTTGGGAACCTGATTCATTGGAGAAGGCATTCAGGTTGGAAAGAAAAATGGAAAGCAAAATTATGGCACCAAGGAAGCCTACCACTCACAACTATAAAGATGGAAGTGTTGTTTCCCCTAGCCTTCCACAAGCTACAAGGTTGACACCACAACAATTAGAAGAAAAAGGAGCAAAGGGGCTTTGTTACAATTGTGATAGAAAATACACTAAAGGTCATAAGTGTGTTGAGAAGAAATTATTTTACATAGACTGTAAATAGGAGGAAGAAAAGGAACAAGAAACATCAAAAGAAGAGGATATACACCAGGAGCAAACCCTAGAGAAAGAAGAAATGAATTCAACCATATATTGTAATGCATTGGCTGGAATTACCAGTCCTCAAACTATCAAGATAGAAGAACATTACCCATAATTTTATTCATTGTAAGATAGCCAAGGAATTGAATTGCTTCCTATATCTAGCACCAGAGTGTTAATTGATGGTTGCAAGTGGAGGAACCATAAATTGCTCTGGAAAGTGCCATAATATCAAGCTATCCATGGGATATTATGTATTGAATAGCCCAATTATTTCCATTCCAATGGGTGGTGTTGATGTTGTACTAGGAGTCCAATGGCTACAATCCTAAATACTTTTAATTTTCAAGAACTTTTCATGAAATTTTCTTTGGAAGTAAAGGAAGTTGAATTAAGGGGTATCGCAAGGAAATTGGGAAAGTTAATAAGCTCTAATGGAATGACAAATCTTCTAAACAAAGAACAATGACACGTGATTGCACAATTATGTTCGCTAGAGGTTCCCATATCGAAATCATTTATTTCTCCAGATCTCCAAAAAGTCTTGGACAATCATTCCAAGGTATTTGAGACTCCCAAAGGCATCCCACCTATTCGTGATCATGATCATGCTATTCATTTTATTCCAGGAAGTGTTCCTCCAAACATCAAGACTTATACATATCCCTATGCCCAAAAGAGTGAAATTTAAAGTATGGTTGTAGAAATGCTAAAGGTTGGTATAATTCAACCTAGTCAAAGTTTTTTCTCTGCTCCAGTAGTATTTGTGCAAAAGAAGGATGGATCATGGCTCATGTGTTTGGATTATAGGGAGTTCAACAAGCTCGCTATTAAAGATAAATTTCCCATTCTTGTCATTGATGAAGTATTGGATGAATTGCATGGATCAATTTGCTTGACCAAGTTGGATATTCGTTCAGGATATCATCAAATCATAATGAAAACTGAAGACATTCCTAAAACAACATTTATAACTCATGAGGATCATTATGAATTTCTGGTCATGCCTTTTGGCCTTACCAATGCACCTTTGATATTTCAAGGTTTGATGAATTCCATTTTCAAACCCACCCTTAGAAAATTTGTGTTAATATTTTTTTTATGATATACTAATTTATAACAAGTCTTGGAAGGATCTTGTTCAACATGTTGACAGGGTGCTCAAAGTATGGGAGGAGAAACAATTATATGCAAAAAGCTCCAAATGTTTCTTTGGAGTATAAGAGGTGGAATATATGAGGCATATTGTATCTCATGAAGGTGTTAAGGTAGACCCTAGAAAAATTAAAGCCATTAAGGAATGGAAAATCCCCACATCCATAAAGCATTTGTGAGGATTTCTCGGGTTGACAGGGTATTATCACAAGTTTGTTAATAATTATAGGAGAATAGAAACACCTCTAACAACATTATTGAAGAACTATTCATTTTCATGGACTCCAGAAGCAACGAAGGCCTTTGAACATCTTAAAGAGGCAATGTGCCAGGCACTGGTCTTAGCTACGCCGGACTTCACAAAAACCTTTATTGTGGAATGTGATGCCTCGGGAAATGGAATTGGTGTTGTTTTAATGAAAGATCCATTGCTTTCAAAATTTGTCCAATCAAAGGAAAGTATTTACACAAAACTATTTATGAGAAGGAAATGATGGAAATACTACATGCACTTAAGAAATGGTGACCCTACCTAATGGGAAGACACTTCAAGGTAAAAACGGATCATGATAGTCTTAAATACTTTTTAGAACAAAGATTATCTTCAGAAGAGTAGCAAAAACGGGTCACAAAGATGTTGGGTTATGACTTTGAAATCATCTACAAAAAAGGGAAGCAAAATGTTGTGGCAGATGCAGTCTCAAGAAAGGATGAGGATGTGGAAGCATTGATTTGCGCCATTTCTATTAACCAACCAAATTGGATAAACGAAGCAAGGGATGAATGGAAGAATAATGAAGAAGTGTGGGCACTCATTCAAAAGTTACAACAAGATCCCAAGACATTTGATACATTTAGCTGGAAAAATGATACCTTATGGTACAAAGATCGCTTATACCTATGTAAGAATTCCCAACTCAAACAAAAGATTCTTATGGAATTGCACACCTCTCCCTTTGGAGGGCACTCAGGATTTTTAAAAGCTTACCACAGGGTTAAGAAGGAATTTTTTTGGGATGGCCTTAAATCGGATATTCAAAAGTTTATGGTGGAATGTTTGGTTTGCCAACAAAATAAAGTTGAAAAAATTAAGACTCTAGGTCTATTACAACCTTTATCCATTCCAAGACAACGTTGGTAGGAGGTTTCAATGGATTTTATCACAGGTTTACCCAAGTCTGAAGGAAAGAGTGTAATCATGGTGGTAGTTGAGAGACTTACCAAGTATGCACACTTTTGTGCATTATCTCATCCATTTAAAGCTCGTACAATTTCAATTGCATTTATGGAAACAATTCAAAAGCTGCATAGAAACCCAAAGATTATTGTAAGCGGCAGAGATCCCATTTTCACTAGAAATTTCTGGACAAAATTATTTTCTTGTCTTAGTACTCAATTAGCTCATAGTTCAATTATCATCCTCAATCTGATGGGCAAACTGAGATAGTAAACAAATGTTTGGAACGATCTTCATTGATTTATATCTGATAAACATACACAGTGGGTCAAATGGTTGCCTCTGGCTGAATGGTGATATAACACTTCCTTCCATACTGCAGCAAAAATGACCCCATTTATGGCACTTTATGGATATCATCCACCATCCATCACATCATATTTAAGAGAAAATTCTAAGGTTCAAGCAGTGTAAGATCACATCGTGCATCAACAACAAGTTCTCTAACTCTTAAAGGATAACATCACTTTGCCGCAGAATAGAATGAAACAACAGGCATATCAAAATCACAGTGAAAGAATTTTTGTTGTAGGTGACTGGGTGTTCCTACAGCTACAACCATATAAACAAAGTCCCTCAAGCAAACTAAGAAGGATAATAAATTATCACCAAAGTATTATGGTCCATACAAGGTGTTGCAAAATATTGGTACTATGGCATACAAATTGGAGCTTCCTACAACTCCCTGAGTGCACCCAATTTTCCATGTTTCATGCTTAAAGAAGGTTATAGGTGAGAAGCTCCTAGTTCAAACAATATTGCCAAAACTTGACAAGGAAGGAAAAATCATATTGGAACCTGAAGCAATCACAAAAGCAAGAATTCGATAGCTACGAAATCAATCAATTTTTGAGTATCTCATCAAGTGGAAGAACTTATATGCTAAAGATTCCACATGGGAGGATGAAAATTTTATACAGAAGCATCTAGAACTACTTAAGCATTGAGGACAACACTCTTTTGAAGGAGAGGGGCATGTTAGGTCCCTATAATACTAGTGATTCCCCCATTACTATTGTCATTGTAGCCCTTATTGTTATTGTTATGCCCCTATTGTCCCCATATTGTTATTATTGTGCCCCATAGAAGCTCGCTATTGTTATTTTTGTGCCCTTATATTATTATGGTTATGTCGGCTTTGATTATATTGTGATCCCTTAAAATCCTATATACAGAAAGGAGGTTTTGTCATTTGTATCATCCAAGAATTGTTCATTTGTGTAATGTAAAGGAGGTTTCCCCCTCGAAGAGGCTGATTTTGAAGTCATTGATCTATCATTTCTTCTATTTTGTGAGTTGGTTACATAAAATTGAAAACCATACTATAGGAATCAGGTCCAAACTATTAAAGAGAATGGGGTATCAGGGGAAGGGCCCTGACATTAATGGCCAGGGCATCATAAACTCCATCCAAGTAGAGGAATTACCTTGACATGCGAGACTTGGATATGTCAGGAAGGAGGTTGGGGAATGCGCCAAAACAACCAACAAACCATCAACGACAAATGATGAGAAGCCCTCATAAGTTATTTCCAAAGTGACAGTGGAGGTAAAAGATGTTGATTTCTCTTTAGTTTCATCTTCACATAGTATTATTTCTATTGGAAATGTGAAGATACCCTTTACAAGGAAAAACATGAGACTCCTTACCAAGATGAGGTGCAAGGAAGAAGAAGGACTTGGTGGCAATGGCCAAGGTATAACTCAGCCACTAGAGGTTGAGAAAAGACCTCGATTCACAAGGTTGGGGTGCATTGAAGGATAGTGCACTGATCACAGAAGTTAGAAGTACGCAGTTAAAGAATCAAGCCCCAACATACCTAGTTGCGATTGCGATATTGCAATCATAGATTGGTTACAAATCAGCGCCAAGCATGAAAGGGTGTGATGTGATCATCGTATATTACACATCGCAATGAACAAAGCCCCGTTATATGTATTACCCCCGACTCTGTCGATTGCGATATGTCGATGAATCCCAGATGTGATACAATTATAGGGTGTGGTTTTTAAACCCGTCAATTTTGTCAGTTCACAGATCGCGGTATACACTGCGCATTGGCCCGTTATGGAGAATCACCCTCGGCCCTGTTGATTGCAATACAATAAAAGGCCTGCATACATGACACAGTTATACATTACAATTCAATAGTTCCATCGGGTCATTTTCTCATTGATCGCTCATCGCTCAGGTACAAGGTCTGTGCACCAATGTGTGAAATGTGGTCGATTGCGATTTTTGAAGTCTTTTCTCAGATCCAAAAAGTTATGGGTTTTAGTTAATAAGTTTCGTCGAGTCTGCCTTTTCTTGCACATCACACATCATTGAGTGCAGAGTCTCATATATATAGTATTATCCTTGGCTTTGGCTGATTGTGATTTTGTGATGTTTTATCGGATATGATAGATTATATATTGTAGTTGATAGCTTGTCGAGTCCACCTTTATTGCAAATCGCTTATCGCCAATGATTTAGTTATGTCTGTCGATTTAAGGATTAACGTGTCAATTCTTTGTGTTAAAACCATCGGTTTAAGGATTAATGTGCGATTAAGGAGTTAAGTAGAAAATAGTCTGTAGGAACTATTTTCCGATGGATTTTCTATGTTGAGAATGCAAACACCCACGAGTTGTCTTCAGAATAATATGTTCATTGTTGAAACAACCTGTTAAACTTGTCATTTTGTTAAAACTGCTCGGATTGTTAAGGATCCTGCCACTAGAATCTAAAGTGGGATATCCGCACATTGAGAGGAGGGGGAGTACAAAGAGCAGCGTAGATTTAAAGAGTAGAGCAATGGCACCCACTCCTCGCAGGGGGCCGAAACCTTACCTCAGAAATCAAAAGGTTCCAAGAAGGTGCAGAAATCCCTTTTATCAGAATTGGGTGTTTGGATAAGCGATTCTACATGATTTTTTGCTAGGAAGTTAGTGGTGTTGTCTGTTTCTAGAGTTTGGCTCTCCATTTGTCATATATCTTCTAGATTGGAGGTGGGTGTTTATGTAAAAACTCTTTTCATGACATTTAATGAATGAAGGCCTCCCCACTATTGAGCAGGGCCCGAAAATGTAGTCCAAATTCAATGAACTTCGTAATCAATTCTCTGTGTCTTGATCTCATGCATGATTATGTCTCTTTTATCCTCATTTTATATGCTTATGTTCCATGGTTTTTAAGTGCTATGTTATATGTAATTTAATAACACATCCATAGAAAAAAAAATCTTAAATCACTAATGGATTGCACAGTTTTTAGGAAGGATTTCCCACATTAAATATGGGTCAATTCTCATAGGAATGGTGCAAGGAATCAGGGGATTGGGGAGAAACAGAGGAGGCTAGAGATTGGCTTGAGCTTGCTTTTGAGCAGGGAGATTGATCATACTGAGTGTCGGTATTGTTCTTGTGAGAACAAGCATTGTATTATCATCTTGAATTTCTGATTTAATGCAATACAGATAGTGGGGGTTTTCAATGGAGGCTTTCCCCAGATACTTATTGTGTTATGTTCCATTGATTTATCTTCTTATTGTTCATATTGTTTTCATCGATCTATTGGGTTTCGTTGGTTAAATGTAGAAGTAGATTCTTGTCTTGTGATTTAGTAAATTGTATGAGCTTGTGAATCTATAGGATTTTCTACATGGTATTGGAGTTGAATTCAATATACTAGAGGAGATTTATAAGTTTTTGAGTTCAGGGTTATATGTGAAATTCAAATTTTCATTACATACTTCAGGATCGGCAGATGGCGTTCTACTATTTACGGCTCAAGTATGCCTTGGATGGAAACTCAAATTATATAGCCCAAAAGGACAAGATGGAAGTCGTGTTGGAGGATAATGGCTTGAAGGAATTCATTAATCAAGACATTCCTAAGCTGCCAACGTCAAATGCAAAAGATCTCGCTGAATAGAAGAAGTGTGTGGCAAGGGCGAGGGGGACAATCCTTGAGGGAGTTTGAGACCACATTGTATTGAGTCTTCATGGGAAGGAGACTCTGTATGCTATGTGGAAAGCATTGACAAACCTTTTCCAGAATAATATTGACCATAGGAAGTTGGCACTGAAAAATAAACTTCAAAAAATCAAGAAGCAGGTAGGAAACTTGATTCAAAATTACTTGACCAAGTTCACTCGTTGTAGAGATGAGCTTGTAAGTGTTGGAATCATTGTTGTCTAGGATTATATGGTGAGCCTAGCTCTTCTAAGACTTCCCAAGAGTTGGCATAGTTATCAGGACTATGTCAATGGGAGGGAAAAGTTGTTAGATTGGGAACGATTGTGGTCAAATTTGGTAGAAAAGGAGTTTCGACGGAACACCAGAGATGGGAACTCTTCCAAGGAAATGGAAGAATATTTTGCCTTAGCGAGTAAGGCAAAGAAGGCAAAGGGAAAGAAGACCCAAGATGAGGATGGTGGAAAGAATATGGACTTGACGAAATTCAAGTGTTTTCACTATCACGAGCACGAGAACTATGCCAAGAACTACCCATAGAAGAAAACAAGCAAGAAGGAGCCTGCAATGGTTGCAGCAAGTGAAGCTCTAGCTTCACAATTTGAACTTGATTTCACTCTCATTTCATGCATGGCCAACACTGTCATGGGAGGCGTGTGGTATAGTGATAGCAGTGCCTCATTCCATATGATGGGGAACAAAGATATCTTTAGTGATTTTGAAGAGAAATACCTCAAGCAGAGCATAGAGTTTGGAGATGACAGCAGGTATAAAGCTACTGGGATCAGTATGGTTACCTTTCAGAGGGAGTCTGGCTCCCCTCTTAGGATCACATATGTGATGTAAGTTTGAGGACTAAAGAAGAATCTTGTTTCAGTCGTGGTATTAGAAGACCGTGGTTATGATGTGATTTTTAGTAAGGGAAAAGTTTTCCTTAGATACATTGCCATAGGACAAGTGAAACAAATCGGTGCACGGGTCAAGAATTTGTATTTTCTCAAGGTAGAAGATGCATGAAAAGCCTTGAGGAGAAAGGAAAAGGTTAGAGAGTCAGTGGTTGAGAGGGAGAGTAAATTACCTCTCAACATGCAGGCCTAGAAGAAGCCTGTGAAGTAACTTCAGGAATTTGTGGAGCAACCACAACTAGAGAAGTTGAAAGGAGACAAAGTGGAAGCATCCACTCATGGAGAGACCTCCAACAAGGGGAAATTTTGAGCCGAGTTGGGAGAGGGAGCACATGCAACCATACCTCCAGGTGTGAGGTGAGGCGATGTGAAGTGCTAGTCCCAAGAGGTCTGAAATTGGGCATGGTCCATTGAGAGGTTTTATCTCATGGATCGTACCTTGCTATAGGAGCCCAAAAGTACATTGTAGCAGGAGGAATCAGTGGAAATTGATGCAGTTAGAGATCAGAGTGACAAATTCTAGAGAAGTCAGATACTGAAGAGCGCAGAGAATGGTTGACAACAGTGCAGAAAGGCAGAGTCAACAAAAGCACAAAGTTTTGAGTCGACAGAGGCAGTAGCAGTCAGAGACTTTGTTTGATGACAGATGCATCATATTAATTCTAGTTGGACGGTTTTTTTTTTTTTTTTTTTGGTGTTGCTGGAGCAACAACACTAGAGAGAATGTTGCATGAAGAACATACCAAAATTTCATGATCATGATTGAGTTGAGCTCCTGTCTTGTTGAGAGGGAGTGTTGAAAATAGCAACAAGAAATGTTAAAAATAGAATCCATAAATTCCAATTTAATTTGTCCTTGAATTAAATTGTGAATTAAAATTGTAATTCTTTTCTCATAGCAACTTGTAATAGTTAACTAAGTTAAGTTGACTTAGTTAACTTAGGAATTTCGAGTCGGAAGTCTTTTAGAAGTCATGTATATGTTCTCCCTAAGTTTTAGGGGTCTAGGATGCGTTTATTTATGAGTTGTATTTAGATTACTCAGTTTACTAAGTTACGTTTAGTTAAATTAGTTCCAAACTATTTGTGGAACTAATAGAGAGTTAATAGTCAGTTGGTGCACTAGTGCATCCACAAGTGTCATTCTAGTTAACTAAATATTCCCTCATGAGAAACTCGTGCATGTCGATTCTAAGAAAGACCCAGTTGAGACTAGAGTGTAGAGACAATGTTTTATCAATTGTATTATTTACTGAGTTGTAAATATCATGCATGCAATCAAGAAGAGGACCTAATGGAATGTGCAGTATTGAGGAAGGATTTCCCACATTAAATATGGATTAATTCTCATAGGAATTGTGCAAGGATTCAGGGGCTTGGAGAGAAACAGAAGAGGCTAGAGATTGGCTTGAGCTTGCTTGTGAGCAGGGAGATTGATCATACTGAGTGCTGGGATTGTTCTTGTGAGAACAAGCATTGTATTATCATCTTGGATTTCTGATTTAATGAAATACAGATAGTGGGGGTTTTCAATTGAGGCTTTCCCCGGATACTTATTGTGTTATGTGCCATTCATTTACCTTCTTCTTGTTCATATTGTTTTCATCAATCTATTGGATTTCGTTGGTTGAAACTAAAAGTATATTCTTGTCACGTGCTTTAGTAAATTGCATGAGCTTGTGAATTTACAAAATTTTCTACAGACTTGAAGTCCAGTTATCACTAGGTTCTTATCGAACCCTTCGATGTATGGAAGGCTGCCTTCGAATCCAAGGAGGGAATTTTAGAAATGGTTGGTCACACCTTTCGGGTTGACAAATGCCCCCACAACCTTCATGAGATTAACAGACGACATCTTGTGACCCTTCACCAATGAATTCGTGGTGGTGTATTTAGATGACATCTTGATCTTCAGCCAGGGTTGGGAAGAGCACCTCCGCCATATTCGATAGGTCCTTTAAACCTTGCGACAACACAAGTTGTGTGCCAATTTGGAGAAATGCACTTTGGCATGACCTAGGTTCAATATCTAGGGTACATCATTGATGAGAAGGGTGTGCATGTGGACCCAACCAAGATAAAGGTCATTTCGGATTGGCCAACCCCAACCACTCTAATAGAGCTCTGCAACTTTCTGGGTCTTGTCGATTTCTACCACAGGTTTGTGTTGGGGTTCTATCATATCATTTGGCCTTTAAGTCAAGTCACTAAGGGCAGAGCGAAAGCAAAGTTTTTTTGGTCTGAAACCCAAAAAAAGTCATTTTCTGAGTTGAAGAATCACCTCTTCTCTACACCAGTGCTCACATTACCAGATCTACAACAACCATTTGATATTGAGACAGATGCTTCTGACTATGATATTGGTGCAATTTTTACTCAACTAGGGCATCCAATGGCTTACCACAGTGAGACACTTTCAGACATAGTCTGAAATTATCCCACTTATGTCAAAGAAATGTATTCCATTATGCAGACTTGTTGTCAATGGAAGCATTAAATTATGGGGAAGGAAACAATCATCCATACAGACCACCAACCCTTGCAGTTCATACAGACACAAGGGAAGTTGCAGAACGATCGCCATCAGAAATGGTCCACATACTTGAAAAAATTCCATTTGAACATTAAGTACAAGAAGAGAAGCACCAATAATATTGCAGATTGCCTCATCTGACCACTAGTCATGGCGTTGATCACTGTCCTCGACTCTTGTGGGCATGAGTCGTTGGAGTGGTCGCATCTTTACAAGTGTGATCCAGAATTCAGCAGCACATATTAAACACTCCTAGAAGGTAAGAAAGTTCAAAATTTTCACCTCCAAGATGTATTATTATGCCACCTAGGACACATCTATGTTCCTTCAAGCGAGTGTGCCAAGATGATTTGGGAGTCACACTACAATCGGGTAGACATTTCGGAGTAGAGAAAACAATGGCAGTACTGCAAAAGTATTTTTATTGTCTGAACCTTCGTCAAGATGTTGTGAGGTACATTAAATCTAGCACTTCCTGTGCCATTGCCAAATCAACCATCAATAATCAAGGCTTATATACTCGTCTGCCTACTCCTAGTCAACCTTTGGAATCCATCTCCATGGATTACATGTCAAGCCTTCCGTCTACTAAGCACGACAATGGCTGTGTTTTAATGGTTATCGACAAATTCTTTAAGATGGCCATTATGGTGACCTGTAAGAAGAGTATCACAACAGAGGCCACTACTAAGCTCTTCTTTGAGCGAGTGTGGGTACACTTTGGGATCCCATAGTCCATTGTCTTTGATCGGGACAACAGATTTCTAAGTGCATTTTTTTCATTTCTTTGGTTGATGCTGGATACCAAACTCACTAAGTCCATGAATTTCCATCCCCAAACTGATGGCCAAACAAAAGTCGTAACCAGGATGATACACATTCTAGGCATGTTAGGTCCCTATAATACTAGTGTGTTCCCTTATTATTATTGTCATTGTAGCCCCTTATTGTTATTGTTGTGCCCATGTTGTCCCAATATTGTTATTATTGTGCCCCATAGAAGCTCATTATTATTATTGTTGTTCCCTTACATTATTATTGTTATGCGGCTCTGATTATATTGTGACCCCTTAGACTCCTATATATAGAAATGAGGTCTTTTCATTTGTATCATCCAAGAATTGTTCATTTATGTAATGTAAAGGAGTTGATCTATCTCTTTCTTATATTTTGTGAGTTGGATGCATAACAATTGGTTTTAGAGCTTTGGATTCTAGGGTTTCGCTCATTCAAATTGGTCATCTTGGAGATTTAGAATCTGAAATTAAAACCCATTTGAGCCAAAATCATGATTAACCTTGTGACTAAATTTTAGATCTTGTCTCGCAATATTTTCAGAGATATGAACTGAGGAAGTTTGGGTTTTTGCAGGCTCCCGAATTGATTTCAAACAGGTCACCTTGGGAAAATCGTCATAACTTTTTCTCTGAGCATAGGATCCAAATTCATAAAAATTAATAGAAATAGGACAGACTATAGTTTGTTGGGTATCATTTTTAGGGCCAAAGGTTGAAACAATGACATGTGGTACATCGTACAAGTTTGCTCTACTGAACTAGTCTATAATAAGGTCATCACAAGAGATTGGGCATAAATCTTTCTTCCAGAATCCAATCATGATAAGACTTGTGGGGTTGGAAAGAGGAATCATAGGGTTATCACAGGCTGAAATTTCAGAACTTGGAGATCTGAAATTACAGAGTTACAATCGTTTCAATATCAGGATCATACAAAAGAAAAAGAAAAAATGTGTAGTTTTTTTTTAAATTTCATAAGTTTTGTTTGAGAAAGTAGTTTGAAGTGATTCTAAGGGTATTGTGAAGAATAATTATCATTCATTGATGCACCTAAGAAAGAAAATGGAAACAACTAGTAAGCAACCTGAAATCTGAAAATTACGAGAAATGCAACATGATATATCAAAATTACGAGACCAAGCGCAACAAATTTTGTTCTCACAAAAAGTAACTGAAGCTAAGATGGAAGGTTTCAAGAATGGAATGGAACCTAAGATGGATGACATGGAAGTTAATATGGATGGTATAGAAGCAAAACTTAAACTCAACATGGAAGATTTGAAGATAGATTTGACAAAGTTGCTACAAGAAATGCTTACTAATGGCAAAAGGGTAGTAAAGGAAACTCATGATGAGAACAAAAGAAATGTTAATCATGATTTCATAGACTCTAACATTGGATTGAAGATCCACCATGTTCCAAAGATCAATATGAGGAAGTTTGATGGCAAGGATACTGTAATATGGATACTACAGATGGAGCAATATTTCGATCTCCATAATGTGCAAAACACACAAAAGGTACGCATTGCAACTTTATATTTGGAACCCAATCAATTTGTATGGTATCGATGGCTTTTCTCTCGTAAAAAATTTGTCACTTGGGAAATTTTTACGAAAGAAATGATAGCACATTATGAGGATACAAATAGAAACACCTTTTTTATCCAATTGATAAATCTCAAACAAAAGGGTTCAATGGTGGAGCAAATTGAGGACTTCCAAAAATTGAATATAAGGGTAAAGGTATTCTAGAGGAGCATAGAATTGATGTGTTCATAGGGACTTTAAAGGATAACATCCAACATGAGGTTCACCTTTGGGAACCTGATTCATTGGAGAAGGCATTCGAGTTGGCAAGAAAAATGGAAAGCAAAATTATGGCAACAGGGAACCCTACCACTCACAAATATAAATATGGAAGTGTTGTTGCCCCTAGTCTTCTATAAACTACAAGGTTGACACCACAATAATTGGAAGAAAAAAGAGAAAAAGGGATTTGTTACAGTTATGATAGAAAATACACTAAAGTTCATAAGTGTACTGAGATGAAATTATTTTACATAGATTGCAAAGAGGAGGAAGAAAAGGAATAAGGAACGTCAAAAGAAGAGGATATACACCAGGAACAAACCCTAGAGAAAGAATAAATTAATTCGACCATATCTTGTAATGCATTATACCCATAATTTTATTCATTGTAAGATAGCCAAGGAATTGAATTGCTTCCGATATCCAGCACCAGAGTGTCAAGTGATGGTTCCAAATATAAGAACCATAAATTTCTCTGGAAAGTGCCATAATATCAAGCTATCCATGGGAGAATATGTATTGAATAGTCCAATGCTTTCCATTCCAATGGGTGGTGCTGATGTTGTACTAGGAGTCCAATGCCTACAATCTTTGGGTATGATAGCTTTTAATTTTCAAGAACTTTTCTTGAATTTTTTTTTTGGAAGGAAAGGAAGTTGAATTAAGGGGTATCGCAGGGAAACAAGAAAGATAATAAATTCTAACAACATGACAAAGCATCTAAAGAAATAAAAACGAGGCGTAATTGCATAGTTATGTTCGCTAGAGATTCCCACATCAAAATCATCTATTTCTTGAGATCTCCAAAAAGTCTTGGACAATCATTCTAAGTTATTTGAGACTCCCAAAGGCCTCCCACCTATTCATGATCATTATCATGCTATTCATTTGATTCCAGGAAGTGTTCCTCCAAATGCCTTACAGATATCCCTATGCCCAAAAGAGTGAAATTGAACATATGGTTGCAAAAATGTTAGAGGCTAGTATAATTCAACCTAGTCAAAGTTATTTCTCTGCTCTAGTAGTATTGGTGCACAAGAAGGATAGGTAATGGCGCATGTGTACGGATTGTAGTGAGCTCAACAAGCTCACTATTAAAGATAAATTTCCCATTCATGTCATTGATGACTTATTGGATGAATTGCATGGATCAATTTACTTCACCAAGTTGGATCTTCATTCAGGATATCATCAAATTAGAATGAAGACTGAAGACATTCCGAAAATAGCATTTAGAACTCATGAGGG
>APFE031760276.1:0-31212 GCA_000404065.3 Pinus taeda
AACATACTCCCCAACTGAAGCTCTTGCATGTCCTCATGCAAGCTACTACAATGACTTATTTGATTCTTAGATGAGCTTCCTTTTACAAGATGTTTGGTTCTTGTGTAACAACCATCTTTCAATCATGGACTTCCTTTTAACTTTGCACATCTTTGGATAACTTTTTATTTTTGCAAAGCATTTACATATTTTAATGATTGGTTCCTGTGTTGCAATCATTATTTACTTTGTTGAGATCTATTTTTAATGATTGGTTCTTGTGTTTACAATCATTATTTACTTTGTTGAGATCAATAATTTTAAGAATTCAGTTAATATGCTCATCATTTGTAGTAGTTTTTATGGTGGGAAGACTATGTGGGTTAAAATGTAATATGAAGGAGGGAAAAATAAAAATGAAGTGTGAAATTCCCCCCTCCCCAACTGATAGTTTTTGGCAATTTTTTTTAATGAGAAAGGGAATAGTGAAATAGTGGAATATTTTCCAAATATCATCATTTTAGCATCTAAAAAGAATTTCAAGATTAAAGGTTAGAAAACATCATACCTTACTTACCTAAAGAAGTGGATTAATCATGCATGTTCAATTGCTACAATTCTGATCTGAAGCTTCTTGTGCAAGTTGTGGATGAAAGATGGATCTGTATTGTCGTATCTGCTACTAGATAGTCTAATGAATCTGATGAGTCTGTTGAATATGGCTGAAAATCTATAAGGCTTGGAAGGTTAAAAAAATATATAAGTTACATTTTCCTCCCCCCAACCTTATTTATTGACTTGTCCTCAAGTCATAACAAACTGAAAAACAATGAAAGGAAATCTGCTTCATCTGCTACAAAATATAGGTCTTCAGTCTTCAACGCTCGATTTGCAACAATCTTACTATGTGAATAATATGTTGGTGATCGAACCATGCAATAATTTGTTGACTTAGTGGCCTTTAGATGAATGCCGTAGCCAACCAAAGAGCTTCCACCATTGATTCCAATGGGAGTCAGGATGCCTAACACATCTTTGTAGGTACGAATTAAATTTTGTCCGTGGTCGAGTCACCTAAAAGATCCGACGAACAAGGGATATTAATGTACTCCCATTGTTCATTGGCAAGAGTACTTTCCATTAAGGCATGCAAGCCTCTAGGTGTTTTTACGAAGTTAATTAGACTCTAGGACTTTGACTCAATGATATCCATAGAAGCAGGGTTTTATTTGCAGAAATGAAGGGGAATGGTAATGACATGGAGAATGAAAATAAGCTTGTGAGGAATGGATGTAAGGAAATGCATGGTGTATGAATAAATACTCTGGCTATGAAAAATGGACATGGAAATGGTATGCTGTATGGTTTGACAATTGGCGGAATTCAAAATCTTTTGCAAAAAGGGAGTTGCAAAGTAATGGTTGTGGACATGGATTTGTCTTTAGAATTTTTCATGAATTTAGTCTTTGGAAGACCAATTGTCGTCACAATGTAATCTCCTTATGATCACTTGATTATCCTGTAACCTGTAAAAAAACATGGTACAAAGAAAACATAAGTGTGTTCTAGAAGAAATGGCCAGTTCCATGATTCTTATGCAAAAATTTCCTACCAAATAAAACATATTAAGGACAATCAAAGTGTAGAAATTGACTTAATCATGATATTAAAATCAATCCATTCTTAAAAATAACCATGAAAAGTAATATTCCCTGTTTGTGTCAGATGAAATATGCTTGGCAAAAAGATTGGCATTAGAAAGATCTGTTGTCTTCTGCATATTAGTATGTGATATAAAAGCATTCAACATGAATATTTAATGCCAACTTGAAGCTATTGAAACAAGATAATCAACATTTATAGAATCCTCCAAATGTTTGAAATTTGTTTCCAAGTGTTCCATTATTTATTTTCAAAGAATTTGTGAGAATTTTCTTTTTTAATTTTTTTTTACTTTTTTAATTTTTATTTTAATTTTTTTAATTTTTTTTTTTTTTTTTGTTATAAAAACAAAGAAGAAATGAAATTTTTTTCTTTATAGAAATGATTTTTTTTTTAATTTATTATTTATTTGGTTTTTTTTTTTTAATAAGAATCACAAAAAATATTCTATTAAAAACTAATAAGAAAATTTCTAAAAATAAACTAACACTAAAATGGATTTTCTTCTAATATCCCTAAAAAACACACAAAATCCTCTAAAATCAATGAAAAATCTGGCTTTTTGTTTATAATATCAAGAGAAGATAATGCAAATGCCAAATCTCTCCAAGATAAGTCAAATCCATTTTTTTTTATCACTAAATTGAATATAGAGGAGGCATTTTAGTCAGGCAAATGGAGTTGCGACCAGAGCTCCGCGTATTCGTTGGTGGCACAATAACTGCTCAATAACTGTAATATGTATATATGATATACATATTATTATGTGGGAATTTTATTTTTATTATTATTGTTTTTTAAACTAAAATCTAAAGAGACTAAGTTTTATCTAAAATGTTTTTTTTTAAGATGAATTTTCACTCATGTAGATCAATTTTCCAGCAAAAGTATTTTTATTTGAAATAAATCAATAGATTCTCTAATCGTCCTGATTACACGAAGCGCGGGAAGAGAGCATACTAATCTCTTGATTTTTTTATTTATGCAGGTTAGCGTGGATGCATAAAAAAAATTAAGATTTACAACAAAACCTTGCATTATCTACACTATTTCTGCAATGTCACGGGGGAGTTTAGACTCTCGGAAGACAAGGCTTTTTGATAATCAAGCTCCTGGCTCACCCGTGATACAGAAACAAGACATAGAGATGCAAAGATGTTCCACTGAATTTATTCATGATGATTTATTTTTTGAAAACAAGACTAAATTTTTTTAATGATAATGACTTCTAATGACTTCTAATGAGATCTCATTTTTATTTTTCTAATTTATTCTACATTAACTTAAAAGAAGTTTTATTTTCTAAGTAAAAGAATGCTTCCAATGAATCCATCTACGGACTAAAAATTCGAATATGCTCACATCAAGATTTGAAAATTTTACATTATGTTTTGCAAGTATGTGAGAATCATGTCTTAGAGTTGGCTCAAGGTTATTGTCCTTGCTCTCCAAGAAGTACATGATCAACATTGTCAAATTCATCATCCGTAGATGGATTAGTGAGAAATGGGGGGTTTAAAATAAAAACTGAATTTTAATTAACTATGTGCAAAAATAAAAATGCTCCAAACTTTGAACTCCTTTACGAACCTACTGTCACCAAGTTCCACAAATTAGTCCATAAAAACAAATGCATAAAATAATTACTAAATCCTTCTAGTTGCACTTCCTCGGCAACGGTGCCAAAATGTTGGGTCTAAAATGCGGATGAAAATGAGAGTTTAATTTAATGTCAACCCGGGAAGGTAAACTTAGAAGTGCTTATCTAAAATATATAGATCTAGAAAGATTCCTAATTTGTAGAAGATCTTAAAGTCCCCTTATAAGAACATATTCATTAAGATCTCTTTCAATATTAGAACATCTAATAAGAAATTAAAAGCTGAAATGAAATAAACCTAGATCTAATAATTGTATGAGATCTTACAGTTCTCTTACAAGAACATTTTCAAATAAGATTCTTCCAATATTAGAACATTTAACAAAACTTGAAAGCTGAAATCAAACAAAAACATAAAATAAATTATACCTAAAATAAACAAATAAGCATGCAAGTGAGGCCATGGGGCCCCTCCATAACTCCACAAGCACACCACTTCAATGGAGACATAGATGTAGAAGCAAAATTGAAGTATGATCCTTTATTTCAAAATCTCCATTACAAAGCAACTCTAAGATTACAAATGGAACTCTAAGATTACAAATGAAGATTCTCCGATATTACAAATGGAGGATATTGTACTCCTATTTATACAATGGGATGAGCAACAAACTCATAATGATTGTCCATTATTCTCTCTTTAGTTCCATCAATCTCTCAACCATCTAGACACATAACCCCCTTTGTCCTTGATTTTCTCCATGAGATCATGATCTTCTCCATGCGGCTTATCTTATCAAATCCCTTTGTCCTTGATTTTCTCCATGGGACTTATCTTATCAAATTCCTTTGTCCTTTATTTTCTCCATGAGAATTATCTTATCAAATTCGGATTTGATCATTCAAGGCCACATAAAGGTGTCTTGGAAGCTTCCTTGGAACCTAAACATGTCACAAAACAATCCACTTTCCATATATGAAGTAAAATATATTATTTTCTAATATTTAATCAAGAATTTCTCTTCAAAATGCTTAAAAATAAATAATATTTGGAAGATATAAATGAGACCCATTAATGGTGAACAATAAAGAAAATGAAGTGACATGGTGGTGAATAATGAGTGATATAATGGAAGCATAGGTGAAAAATGTCTGGTAATGAGTGATATTTGTATGACATTTTGAAGCCCAAACAACAATGATGAAACAAGTGAACATATTCTCGCTTTTAACACTCCATAAAGCCCCTCCATAATTATTTTAACAAGGTAAACAACATTTATCATTACCGTGATGATACTTCTTCAAGGGCAAAGATAACACAACCCATAGGGGCATGAAATGTAGCTGCAACTCCCGCAGCAGATACACATGTTATGAGATCACATCTATCTCTATTGTTTTGGAAATACCGCAACCATATCCATGTTAAATTGTATCGTTTGGAGCCCCCTTACCCCAAAAGTGATGTTATGCATGCCCCAGTATGCACAAGCGGTCCCTCCTTACCTACATCTAAGGAACCAAAGACTACAAAAATGCTGCCTAAAATCTACATATGAAAAAGTCCATTGACATTTCTTATTACATATCATTTTCTCAATGTGGTAAGAATGTAGGCAGACAAACAAAAATTGAGTGATACATGTTGAATGAGGTACGATAGACTCTTTATTGACATAAGTGTTAGTGTTCAAAAATAGAGAAGAAGGCTTCAAACTCATATAACCCAATCACGATTGTAGAAAGATTTGTTAGAAAATTAAAAAGGCATAAAATATCTTCTTATACTTGATAATTACTTGTGATGTTCTTGATTTTTTATTATGATTCTTTATATCTTCTTTCTTTTAGTTCATCAATAAATTACCAAAGAAATAACACATAAAACAATGGACATGAGATGTAGACACTATGCCAAGGAAAACCCCCCCTCGAGGGGAAAACCCAATCAAAATTCTCTTCCTTTCAATAGTATTCTTTTAGACTCTTCACCCTAAACAAATATCAGACCTTCCCTCTACACGAAGTTAGTCTCCTAAATCTTCGACCTCTCTTCGAGAAACTTTTACTACGTAGCAACTTCCTCCATCAGGAAACTCCTGACGTTAAGAAGCTTCCAGCATCAACCCAACTTGGAATACTTCAATCTACAAATCTAGGACACGAAACAGAGGGAGAGAGGCACCAAAACTTTGTTTTTATTCTTCTCCTTAAACTCCACCAAACTCGCACTTCTTTTGGCTTCCCAGCTTTGTACCTCACACTTCCTCCAGCTTCAAGAGATATTGAACTGCTTGTATTTATAGGCTCCCTGTGAGGTCGAATTAGTGTCCTTAGTCTGACCTAATCTCTTGTAGGCCAACTTGATGTGGAGGATACAAAAATTACATTTGACTCAATAATTAACCGTTTTACATGATTCAAAATCCCAATAAGGGTCTCTTGAAAATTACAATGGATCTATTGACTTAGAATAAATCCTATAAGTACTCAATGGGGACCTTGACCTAAAACACGGTGACCCAAGAATGAAACCCATACTTTAATAAGTCACAATAATAATAATAATTCATTTCTTTATTCTTTTGACAATTGTATTACAAGATGACTCAAATACATTAAATGAATAAAAAACCTAGTTACATTTTCCAACACTTCCTCTTAAGTAGGGAAGTATTCATCATATACAAGTACAATGAAGATCTCAATTATATGAACCATGAAGAGCTTTAGGAACTGCAATTACATGGACTAGACTCCTGACTCGGGTAATCTATCCATTAGTCTCTCAACAATTTAGGCACCGCAATGCCACAGACTAGATTCATGACTAGGGAAATTTATCCACTGGTCTCTCAACAATTTAAGCACTGCAATGCCACAGACTAGATTCCTGACCAGGTCAATATATCACGGTGAGACTAATATTGACTCAAGATTTTAGCCCCTCTAGGTACCATCGATCTTACTTTCTAACAATCGACCTAGAAATCTGGGTGCATGTTAGAGCTCAATGACCAACACCAGCCTTCTAACTTTGGGACCTATACATCAACAAAATGTGTTGGCCATATGTCATACGAGGAAATTCTTCACTCACAAAGGCTCATCACTGCTTGATCCCAGCAGATCCAGGACAACAAATATCTCTTGATCAAACTAATCCTTAACCGGGATGCTATCAAAACCTTCAAGAGATTTCCTTGTACAATCACAACCCTAATCAATAATATACTTTCACATGTACATAATCAAATAAAAACCTCTGAGGTCTTCCGGAAAACTTGATGTTTCTTCCCAACTTTTCATAGTAGGAATATCAACATAATATTTGACAAAATATTCCTTAATCATACACTTTCCTTCCTACTTCATATACAACAACACATTCTTCAATCGAATCTTGTTTTCCTTCTTTTAGCAGCACCTCAAAATGCATTCTCCAATTTCCTTATCCCACTGATGGCCTTCACTAAAACTTATGGTTTTTAGTCCCGGTATAGTGCATGAAACATGAAGCAGAGAATCATATCTTCCACTCCCTCTTAAACAGAGAGGATCTAATTACTTGTATACAAGGAATAATCTCAATCATCCTCTTATAATAGGTATATTCCTTCCATTCAATCTCCCTCTTAGCCTAGGGAGATTTCATCCAGAAGCGCTCTTAACTTAGGGACTTCTACTTCTTCTTTATTACATCAGATAATCATTCATGGCTTCAATCCTTCTCATCGGAGTCATTGATATTTTACTTACGGTCATCTTCACCAACTTGAAGATGATGTATATGAACAACTTAGATAGAAAGTACAATCAAAATTATAGAAACATGAAGTTAGCGATATCAAAAACTTATAACAACAGAAGAATTTAGACTTTATACATATCAGATACCGAGTTTTAATTGCAATCAAGAGACATATAGTCTTCAACATCTTGCTAGAGACTTTGTCATAAACCCTAGACTACATCATAACAACTTTCATTACATCGAGGGTTTCAATGTTTCTTCCAAAGGTATGAAACACCTTACTACAACATATAGCAAACCCTAGAAACAATTCAAACAAATATAGATCTACAAGGCATATAACAACTTTCAGAGCTCATATGTTAGACTTTCCACTAGGGATTAATACAAATCAAAGATTTTATACAAAATAATCAATTAAAACCAATCACAACTTAGTCACTAACATGAGCATCTTCCACTAGGGTTAGTTGCAATCCCTAGATTTTCAATCAAACATCAATCCAAACTAAAAATCAGATTTTAACAATCTTACCCAAATCTCAAATTATCATATTGTCATCATACGTCATAGATTTTTACTTCTACTAAGGCTTAACTCCAAAACCCTCAAATTTCATCTTCAAAATCTCAAAAATCATTATATAAGTAGATCTTAGATTATTATCTCACATACTAGAGAATTTAAATACTACTAGGGTTTAGCAGCAAAAACCTTATATTTCCAAATATCGCCATCCTAGAATATCAGACAAGGACTTATATTAAATCCTAAGACTTATTACCATCAATAAATAGGTCAACGCACATATCTAGGAATTAAATATCATGCATAAGCATATAATTAATACATATACTAGCCTAGACCAAGCTAGATTTTTAACCAAATGTGTGTTTGTGTGTGTGTGTGTCTCTCTCTCTCTCTATATATATATATATACACACACACACACACACACACACACACACCTATGGTTTCATTCCTAGTGTCTCGATTTCAAATAAATAACAAAGTTTTTACTTATAAGCGCAACCAAACCCTAAAGATCTAGGGTTTCATAACACAACAAAGAAAACCGCACTATTCCAAAATTTCAAAGGTTCAAGATCTCAAACAAACACCATTCAACCTTAACAAGCTAGGATTTCATGATCATACTAAAATCCCATACATGATATCAGAAAAAATGAAATTTAAATAGAATTTCACAATAACTGTAAGAAGACTAGGGTTTCACACATTGTCAACCAATGCTTATGTTAGGGTTTTCCAGAGAACCTGTTTCGGGTTCTATAAAATTAGTTAGTAATAGGAGTGGGGTATATTTATCAAGTGATGAATCACCCAAAACAAGAACCAATATGATTCAATATAGCTAGACACAGCATTGTTAGTAATAGATTGTCAAATAAATGAACCTTTTATATAAAGAAATCAATGTATTGTAGTTTAAGGCATACCATTGTTTCTTGACAAACCTTATCTTGGGTGTCTCTCATCAGAATCCTTGAGGATATAACATGTGTTTTCCTAATAAAGACAATAAAGGGAGAATGGTGATTAGTATTAATATAATAAAACATTAAACAAGTACATGAAACCAAAGACGGAAAGGAAATGAGATACTTATTTTTGTGAGTTGTTAGGGGCTCCCTCCAAAGCTTTAGCGATACCTATAAACTTATAAAACAAAAGAAAATTTATTTTCCAAAAACATGTTAAAACCTATAAATTCTAAACATACAAAATATAATATCAAAGGTTAAAAGTAAAGGACTTAATAGTATAAGTCCCTTATATCAGATTCTTCGTATTTTTCTTTCTTTGAGTCTCCTTCCTCAACAATGTTAGCATGATCTCTATCTCTCTTCTTATTCTTTGGATTTTCGGGACAGTCAGTCTTGTAGTGACCCTTCTTATGACATTGATATCATTCTATATTGGACATGTCAATGTTTTTCGTTGGCCCTTTCGATTTCCTTCCTTTGTGTTGAGAAATGTAGGAATTTGATACTCCTTTAGGATTGGAGACTAATGATATCCTTAATTCTTCTTGACTGCAGGTAGTCCATATTTCTTCAAGAGTGGGAGCTTTCTTCCAACTATTAAGACCTACAGTAAATGCACCCCAAGACGGTGGCAATCCTAATAGGGCAGTGATTACGAGTTCTTTTTTCGAACAATTTCATCAATGGACAAAAGATCATCTCTGATTCTTGCTATTTTCACAAACAAGGAAGCCACTATATCTTATTTAGTCATACTTGTGGTCCTTAGTTCATTCATCAAGCTTTCCACTTGACCAATGTTCTTAATAGTGAATAACGTTGACAAGGCTTCATACATTTCATGAACATGATCGATGTTGGCTATAAATGGGACTAGACTGTCCTTTATTTCTTGTACCATTAGATTCATGGCCACCAATTCTAATTCTCTGAATTTTACTTTTTCAGCATCACTAGAGTCATCTAAAGGCTTATTTACTTTTCCTTTGACCAAGTCTAGTACCTTGTTCTTTTCAGGGATGAGGTCAATCTTCTTCTTCCACACCATGTAGTTTGAGGGTCCTTCAAGTTTGTTCTCTACCTTGATTGTGTTAGACATATTCCTTGAATATATTCAATTTATTCCCTGAAATAAACCTTTTTGAATGGTTCATTGATCAAGTGCTTCAGACTACCTTTTTCTACTTTCTTCACCAAAGCTTTGATACCATGTTAGAAAATAAAAAAGGTAGAAAATATCTTCTTATACTTGATAATTACTTGTGATGTTCTTTATTTTTTATTATGATTCTTTATATCTTCTCTCTTTTATATCATCAAGTAATTACCATAGCAATAACACATAAAACAATGGACACTAGATGTAGGCACTATGCCAGGGAAAAACCCCCCTCGAGGGAAAAATCCAGTCAAAATATCTTCCTTTCAATAGTATTCTTTCATACTCTTCAGCCTAGACAAAGACCAGACCTCCCCTCCACACCAAATTAGCCTCCCATATCTTCGACCTCTCTTCTAGCATCTTCAACTATGTAGCATCTTCTAGCATCAGGAAGCTTACGACATCAGGCATCTTTCGGCATCAACGAAAGTTGGAAGAATTCGATCTCCCAAGCTAGGACACGAAAAAAGAGAGAGATAGGCATGAAAATTTCATTTTTCTTCTTCTCCTTAGACTCCAATAAACTCACACTTCTTTTGGCTTCCTGACTTCGTACTTCGCACTTCCTCCGGCTTCAAGAGATATCAAAATTCTTGTGAGAGAGTGTGTTCCAAATGAATTTGACTTGCTTATATTTATAGGCTCCATGTGAGGTCGAATTAGTTTCCTTAGGCCGATTTGATGCGGAGGATGCATAAATTACATTTGACTCAATAATTAACCTTTTTACATGATTCAAAACCGCAAGAAGGCTATATTTTAAGTACAATGACTCTATTGACTTAGAATAAATACTAGAAGTCCCCAATGGGGACTTTGTCCTAAAACATGGTGACCCAAGCATGAAACCCATGCTTTAATAAGTCACAATAGTAATAATAAAAATTATTTTCTTTATTCTTTTAACGAGTGCATTAAAAGATGACTCAAATAAATTAAATGAAGGCTGAACCTACTTACATTTTCTAATAAGATTATCCCTAGTGTTTAAACTAGAACAAACTAGAATTTAAATTACACATGACATTCAGTTCTAAACCCTTACAATAAAAAGATTTGATAGGACCAGATATAAATACCATAAGAGGCAACAATGCCAAAATTAAGCATTGTTTATTCTAGACGAAGTGAATTAAGGCCTACAATAGACATTGTTTAGTCCAAAGTGAATGAAATGATAATAACATACATGTGACATGAGACGTGATCCCTAAATAGAAGGGAAAAAGCCAATAGTCACTGAACGTCCCTTTCATGATAAGGGAAAAGTGTAGACTAGGGTGAAAATGTGGAATGTGAGTGTTGAACAAATATATAATTTTGCTTTAATTTCAAATCAAAAGTCCAAATTTAAGCTTTTTCTTGATATCTTAACATATAAATAAATAATATCAATGGTGACAAACCCTAATTCACCATTGTCTAGTCTACATGTATACTAGATCTTCAGAGGCTTGGTATCAATTTCATCATCTAAAAATTCTATATCAAAATTAACAAACAAAACATATCATCATCTCCCAAATTTTTTGTGTTTGTCTGGAATTTACATTCACTAAGGTACCAATATCATCATGAAATAATTTTGAATCAATATTAACAAAAGAAATATATCATCATCTCCCAAATTTTCTAATTATCTATGTGCAATGTACATTCACTAAGATAATAATATGTTTAGAATGTAAATTTGCTAAGATATGTAGCTATTGTTGATTCATGTATATTACCACAACTAGAATTAAAATGTGAAAATAAAGAGTCATAGAAGATCTCCATAAAATCAAATCCATATTATTGAAAGGACAATCAAGAGGTGAAGGAGTTTTTGTATGTTGTGTATTTGGAGACACAACATTAAAAAATTATCTTACTGTCAATTGGAATATAAAATATTTATTAAAATAATCTTAAAGCACGAGAAACATAGATTCTACTAATAAAATCAATATCTGGAGAATGTATCAATCTCTTAGAAAAATCATAGAAAACAAGACATAGAAATAGATCATATTCAACTATAAACTTGACAATCAGAGTTAAGAATGGTCCTTGGGAATGCAAAAGACACCAAAATGGAGCCCTACACATGAAAAAGAGAAAAATAAATAAGAATGGGTTGAGACTTCTTCAACATTTGTATCTAGTATGAATGAAGCTGAAATATATGCAAATGCATTTGCAAATAAATACAATGTGATGTTGCTAACAACGAAGAAATGGAACAACACATCTATAAGAAGAGATAAAATTATGCAAAATCAATATAATCTTTAAGATGTACATTTAATAGGAAAGTGGCTTCAATTTGACCTTTGACCTTTGATAAATGTTCTGAAAGAAGAAAATGAAGCATTGCACACCAAAAAGAAAATGTCCTTCCTCTATCAAAATCTCTATTTTATAACCAAAGAATGCTATCAACATTTGTGAAAATTTAGTTGAAAGGTCTTATATATTTCTCTATAAATTCACAAATATGGACAAGGAGGAAAACTTCTCGTCGTAATCATAATCATAATCATAATTCAATAAAGTACTAAATATAAGGGTCTAGTTCAACTAGTTGTTGCAATTTGGTTGTGCATTTGACTAGTTCTATGCTAGTGCATGCCCAATTCAAATTACATTGGGTTAGGAACACTAATTTACACCAATGGGTTAACTAACAATGCCATCCAACAAATATGGGAAGCATCCCTTATGTTTCCCCCTGATATATTCCTTGGAAATAAAAAGTATCAGAAAAAATAGAAATATATGTGCTCTTTCATTACTTATGCATAGCTAGAGTGAAATACTAGACTTATTCATTCCTTGCTTAGTTA
The DNA here is from genome assembly GCA_000404065.3 of Pinus taeda. Lineage (NCBI taxonomy): Eukaryota > Viridiplantae > Streptophyta > Pinopsida > Pinales > Pinaceae > Pinus > Pinus taeda. The sequence continues at coordinate 12,498 of APFE031760276.1, forward strand.
GAGTGAAAATACTAGAAAATCTCAGATTGTCATAGTGGGAATCGATAATTTATATTAATTAATCTGTACATTCAAAACGACTAGATTCATAAATTCCACTCTTCAAGGTAGGATTCATAGCACCCATCAATACCTCTATGATTTGAGAGAGACAAAACAATAACACAAATCCCAAACCATTGCCATAGATAGAATCCAAAGCCTTTATTAAACACTTTTCATGATTGATATTTATTCAATGAGAAGAAAATATCAATGTTGAAACCATGCACATGCAACTGCAGATAAGCTAATATTGCTTATGGCTGCTAAAAGCAACAGATTAACGTCCACACTCTGGGTACAAAAAGAGAAGAGAGAATTGAAATAATTAAGCGAAGGAAAAGAGACTAAACAACTAATTGTGACGTAAAAACTTCCTTCAATATCTACATTTGGTAGGACTAAGGTGAAAATATCTGCCAGCGTATTTGAGCTTGAGAGAAAATACGTGTTGATCTTCAGAGGAAAGAAACAATTGCAGGGTAGTTTAGGGAGGACCCAAAAAAGGAGGTTTCATTCAAGAGCTTTCTTTGCATTTACATATGTGCATTGAGTGAATGATGACAAGGAAGAAAATATAACATCATACTTGTTGATAAGGAATTTCTTTAAAATTTACATCCTAGTAAAAAGCTATCAACCTCTATATCCTCATCATCCTTTTGAAGCTTTCTAAACATGTCGAATACTTGAATCATAATAGGTCTACACCAATGGCGATAATCTAAGAATTCACAAAAAATTATAATATGTTGAATTACATCCACTTCCAAGAGTGGATATTTCATTACTATTGAATAAAAAATGTAGTAGATCTAACTTGAAAATATATTAAAATTGTAAATATATCCAATAATTGTAAATAATCCCAAAAGAAATACAAGAACAATGTATAAAAACCTTAGATATTTATTAATATCAAACCCTTAAGGTAGGGTAAGACCATACAACTACTCCTTAAGGAAGGATATCACTCCACAAGCCATATGCTTGTCAATACAAAATAATATTTGACATCCTTCAATGGAGAGTCTCTAGCGTCTATACAGGCTTCATACATACAATACCATGGGTCTCTCAGTATCATATATCCAATATTATGGGCTTATCACATTATTTTCTAACCACTTGTGGGACCTTAAATTATGCAGGTTAACCATTTTATTAATTAACTATGGCCCATTTATTTATTATCCTCACATCTCATTTATACCTTGGGTACCTCCCTCTCTACCCCATATTATCCCCCCTAAGTGTACTACATTCCACTCCCTTAAACAAGTTTCATCCTTGAAACATGAGAACACCACAAATAATAAGATCTACTCAAAAGAGTAGTCCACTCGTACCATGCATGTGCATCTAGCCATCCAGAGAAAGGTGAACAATCGATCTAGCCTCTCTATTAATGCATTGTGGGTGGAGCACCTCGCTTCTCTATGTGTCATCAGGGGTTTTCTTCCTTGTTGTTGAGTCTTCTCCACCTTGTTGTTTGTTGTCTTTCTGAGTGGTGCAAGTGGTGATATGATGATGTTTTAATTGATGGATTATATTTCTTCAACTTAGTACCTAATGAAGCTTGAGTGGTATTAGGTTCCTTTTGTCATCCCTGTTCATGTTTCTTGTCTTCCATTATTACTCTCACCATCGATTCCTCATCTGCTGAGTCTCCACCTATAGATTCCATTGCTTAGTCTTCCTTCGACTCCACCTGTTCACTGATGGAAATATCATGTAGTGTAATGTTCTTCTTTTTATACCATAACTTCAGGAATTTCTTCTATGCATTAATATTGATAGTACCCATGAATTCCATTTAAGGGTATCCCAAAACAATATCCACGTCAACCATATCTAAAGTATACAAATCAAAATTCAACACATACTTATCGAGAGAAATATTCAAATCTTTATAATATTTCACCTCCTCATTATCAACTTGTGTGTGCTGCATTTGTTTTGTTGGGACTTATAATCTTTTAGCCAAATGAACATTAATAAAATTATTCTTGCAACTAGGATTGATAGACACAATGGTCTTTTCTTTCTGAATATATCCATGAACATGTAATAAGGAGATATCAATAGAAAATAACCTTTTATGTTTCTCATTATCCATTTTTATAGCATGAGACCATTTGTCCAAAATGATTTTTTTAGTTTCCTTATTGGGAAGGTGCCTCGCTAACTTATCAAGTGAGAACCACAATTTAGCAACCTCATGGCACAGCTCTATCCCTAGGTGATCCAAATTGGATCCTAGAACACTCTCTAAGTTTTCATGAACCCTGTAAAATTCATGCCAAAGTTTCAAAGTCTTATAAAGATCAAGCTTATCAGATATAACCTCATTACAGTTGCAATCTGTGATCAACGCAGAGCAATGAGGACCCTCACTCAAGCATGTAGACCGTCAGCCCATGGTAACAAGCGCTGCCATGAATTAGCAAAACCAGGAGTCAATTCAAGAAACAAGGGTAGTTTCTAATATGCGATTAGCGATAAGTCACTAATCGCATATCACAGGGAAAACCCCTAAAATAAGGAAAATCCCTAAGCACTCGAACCCGAAAGAATTGTAAATTGCAGAAAAATACCGTTCTAATTCCATCAAAAGCGGGGTCCCACAAAAACCGATAAAATATCGAAAGTGCTTCGAGCGTTAAGTAGTTTCAACTGAGTCCCACCCAATGCCACACAATGGGTGCTATGCGTCTAACGGAAGAGAGAGAAAATCATTCATATCGGATGTGTAAACATCATGTTACTTAGCCACCTGATATGGACAATGACCATAGGATCTGGGGCCCCCAGATCAACGACAGGATGCGGTTCGATGGGTGACCAGACCTAACGAGGTAAATAGATAGAGTCATATAAGATTTGAAGACCGACGTGGATGATGCGTTGGCAAAAGGTCATGTTAGTGGGCATTCTTGGAGTTAATGGAATAAACAGTCGTTAGGAAAGCGTCCAAGAGAATTGACACTCAGTTCATTATGAAATAGGTGGCCACTTCCCTATGAGGCATTATATGGTGATGATTACGCAAAATAGAGGGATTCAAACGGATAGAGGTAGGGGAACTAGAAAGCAAGGAAGTGGAACGAACAGTCAGAAAGAAGATTGGCTTTAAAGCCACGAGCTGACGAAGAAAGCAACAAGCAAGTTAAAGGAAGCAGTAAAAGCAGTAAGCAAGTTAAGAAAGATAAGAGTAGAGAACATAGAGAAAAAGTCGAGCTGACCTACAGAAGCAAAAGGCAGCATCGAAACAGAGTCAGAGAGAGTCAAAAAGTCTGTGTACTCCAGAAAGGTTCAAGAGAACTCCTATGTATATGTTTGTCATGTATTGAGTCTGAGATTGGATTCATACCATTGTGACCATTAGAGGTCAAGATTTAGTAAGGAGAGTCTTTGTTCTCCAAAGACTTGGGGAATCCAAGTACAATCTTACTGATTTATATCTCCTGAGTGAGACTCAAGTTGAGCTCACTGTTGTAAAAAATCTACTTTGAAAACATAATAGAGAGGCCACGACTGAAGGCAGGACCAGGAGACATAGCCCAAGAGTATTGGGTGAATTCCTTATTAAACTTGTTGTGTTTATATGTTTTCCTGTTGTGTTTTCTTTAACTGCTTCAATGTCTTTGTGTTTCACAATCTTATCGATCCATTGCATAAAATAAAATAGACACATCCATGCACATGATTTTGTAATACCTTATCAATTGTCTTAGATCAATTTCAGATCAAGTGGTATCGGAGCCCTAGGTTGTTAAGGTTAGAAAAGCTTGTGCTGGATTTTGTTGTTGAATGCTAACTAGGACAAAGCTCAAATTAGGAGAAGGAGAATTGGTTGAAGCTAACCCAGAAATTGGAAGAGTCTACCCTAAGAGGAAAATGGAAGAAGAAAGTCCATTGGAATCAGACTCCCAGTTCATGGATGGTTTCATGACCATGAGAGCCATGGTGGAGGAAATGTATAGAGAATTTAAGAAAGGTAGAGATGAAGATTCATAAAACTGCAAACAAGATAAAGGAACAAAAGAATATCTCCTCCATGACCATTCTAAAGGCAAAGGGAAATAAGAAAAGCTTCCCACACCTCCTAATAGCCCTGAAAATAAAAAAAAAACATATTTGATTAAATTAGATGTTAAATTTGATTGGACGATATATGATGGAGAGTTGAAATTATGCAGAGAAGCTGGATAATTGGATTAGATAGGTTGATGTGTATTGCAGGGTGCAGAGCATTGATTTAGACAAAAGTACGATTCAAATAGCCAGCCTACGCCTTGGAGGCACTGCCTTGGTATGGTGGGAAGACAGGACACAACCTGACATGAAGAGGCATGAATTCTTTCTGTCTAGAGAGAATTTGTTTCTACAATTAAAAAGGAATTTTGTCCACTAGCTTATATGCAGCAAGCCATGATGAGCTGGCAAACTCTTCAAAAATTAAAAGGGCAAAGTGTACAAGGCTATACTCTAGAATTTAGAAAAAGAGCTTCGATTCTAGGAATTTCTTTAGACTCACTTGAAACTTTGTTGAAGTATATAGGTGGTCTACAAAGCTATTTAAAGCACACCATTCTCATGTTTAATCCCACTAGCAAAGATGAGGTATCTGTTTAGGCTACACATCTAGAGGCTAGAGGAAAGAATGTGAACCCAGAAGTTGGGGGATCATCAAAACCCACTGCAAGCAAGAACAGGGAAAAGAGAAAAGAGAAATGGAAAGAGAGGAAGGCAAACGTTGTACAAAAGACCAAGCCTTCATGCACTCACTGCAAGAAGGATGGGCATGATGATGAACACTGCTAGATTTTGCATTTGGGGTTGAGACCCAAGAAGTTCGATGGAAAAAAGAAGAAGATTGCTACAACTATTCAAAAAGATTTTGGGTGAGACTCAGGTGATGAAACAAAAATCGCAGCCACAGGTATAAAAGGTAAAAATTCTAAATAATCTACTAGTAATTATGCACAATCTACTGATAATGATGAAAATGAGAGAAAAATACATGAGCTTTTTCATATTCGAGTTATTTCCAAGCATCAAAAGATTGATACTTTATTTGATAGTGGCTCACAAGTAAATTTAATTTCTGAAGCGATTGTAAAGAAGCTGGGATTACTAACCACACCTCACAAGAAGCCATATCCATTAGGCTGGTTATGTGATAAAGAAAAGCTAGAAGTGACTAGACAATGTAAACTTAGGTTTTCTTTTGGGTTAACATTTGTAGATGAGGTTGAGTTAGATATTGTTCCTTTGGATATAAGTGGAATTGTTTTAGGAAGTCCTTACTTGTATGATAGGAAAGCCATTTTATATAAGTTGAAAACAAGTATCAACTCATTAAAGATGGAATCGAATATATTGTAAGAGCTCATAAACTCAAGAATAATTATACTCTCATAAACTCAGGGCAGATGAAAATAATTGTAAATTCATGCAAACAATTTTTACTGATGGTTGTAAAGGAAAAGAAACCTGATAATACCAGTATATTTGAGGGCTGTAATGCTAAATAGAAAGCTGATTTAGAAAAATTTGTTTAAGAATATGATATACTATTTCAAGAACCTAAAAGTCTGCCACCCCAAAAGGAAATAGTACAAGATCTTAATTTGCAGTAAGATGCTCCATTGCCTAACATTAGAATGTATAGGTTGTCTGCTTTAGGGAATGCAGAAATCAAGAAGCAGGTATAGAAGCTGCTCGAGAAAGGGTTCATAAGACCTAGCACATCACCATGTGCATCTCCAATTGTCTTGGTGAGAAACAAAGATGACTCATGGAGAATGTGCATTGATTACTGAGCACTGGATAAGATAACGATAAAAAATCATTATCCCCTTCCTCGCATAGATGATCTACTAGATAAAATGAAAGAAGTTGTTTACCTTTCCAAGTTGGACTTTCATAGTGGCTACCATCAGGTCAGAGTTACAGAGCAAGATGCATGGAAGATTGCTTTCAAAACAAAGCAGGCATTGTATGAGTGGTTAGTTATGCCTTTTGGCTTAACTAATTCTCTTGCTACTTTCATGAGAGTAATGAATGTTCTACTCAGGCCTTTTATTGATGATTTTGTCATTGTATATTTAGATGACATCCTTATATTTAGTAAAACATGGGAAGAACATTTGAAGCATGTCAAGCAGACTCTAGATGTTTTGAAAAGAGAAAATCTCTATGTTAAGCTTTCAAAATGTGAATTTGGCAAAACATCTTTGAATTATTTGGGTCATATTGTAGGGGATGGTGAATTGAAGATAGATCCCTCTAAGATTGCACTCATTATAAACTAGCCTAAACCCAAATCTGCTATGAAAGTTAGAAACTTCCTAGGAGCACCACAATATTGGAGAAAATTTATTGCTAACTTCTCCTTGATTGCAGCTCCCTTAGATGCTTTAACATGATTGAACAAGGTGTTTCAGTGGGGAGGCAAACACCAAAAAGCCTTTGACACCTTAAAAGAGAAGATTAGTACATCACCAGTACTATCACTGCCCAATCTTCAAAGACCATTTGAGATTGAAACAGATGCTAGTGACTATTCTGTGGGAGTAGTGTTGATGCAACACAATAAACCCATATGTTATCATTCTGAGACATTTAATTCTGTGGTAGTTAATTATCCCACATATGATAAGGAATTGTATGCATTAGTACAGAGTATGAAAAAGTGGAAACATTATCTAATGGGCAAAGAGATAGTTACACATACTCATCATCAACCACTTCAATATTTACATTCACAAACTAAATTGCAGCAATCAAGACACTATAGTTTGATGGGTTTTCTGCAACTGTTTCATCTTGTCATCAGATATAAAAAGGGCATACACAATAAAGTTGCAGATATGTTGTCCAGACCAATCATAAACGCATATACTATACTTATGCATAATTTAGTATTGCATGAAAGCTACATTGAACAATATGCTCAAGATATAGATTTTAAAGATGTATATGCAACTTTAGTTCATGGAAAATAAGTAGAAGAATTGGATTATCATGTTAAGGACCAAATATTGTATCATTTTGGAAAGTTATGCATTCCACAAACTGAAAGAGTAAATATAATTCGAGAAGCACACACTTCTCTAATATCAGGTCACTTTGGTGTAAGTAAAATAGTTGCATAGCTGCAAAGATTTTGTTATTGGCCAAAAATGGATGAGACAGATTTTAGATATGTAAGAGGGTGTACTATGTGTGCTAAAAGCAAGCCCAAAAATAGAAAACTAGGCTTGTACACTCCACTACCAGTTCCTTCTCATCCTTGGGAAAGTGTTTCCATGGACTGTTTTGGGGGACTGCATAAATCTAGACAAAGTCATGACTATGCAACACCTTATATTAAGATTATTAACCATGACACAAAAGGATTATAGTATTAACTGTGAAAAATATTTAAAATTATAGTTTTGCATTCAATCCCAAATAAAACGAAACAGTAGATTGGGCACTCTCACAAAACGTGAAACCTACACATATATGACAGAGCTATTCGTGTTTACTCTATGGTCAGTGTTGCGAATCTGTACTAAGGTGACCTAAAAATTAGGACAAGAATACAAAGCATCAAAATATACAAATTTGTTACTTCTGCATATAATTAATAAAATTAATGAAATTTTGGAGTAAGAGAGTAAACTGTTTCTGGTTAGTTGACTAAAAATGAGTTATAAGGAGTCGAAGTGAACTATTAACCATTTGGAAAGACTAAAAGTCTATATAGAGGAAGCAGGGGTGGCAGTGATCACATTGGATCAATGAAAATCAGGGACTTGATTATGCCTAGAGGCTTGGTCATGCCACAAATGGTCAGAAAGAGGAACTGGCAATTTATCAAGACCTTGAACTGCTTAGGGCAGTAGGAATGAAATGTGTTACAGTGGTTCCACCATAGTTATTTGAAATTTTCATTGTCGAATGTCTCCACAAGAAATTCGTCTTGTAGAGTTCAAGCGAGTCTTGCTACACTCATTCATAGAGTTCAAGCACTGATAGGAGATTGTGGGGAAATAACATGTGTAACAGTGGTGGGGATTTCACCATTGTAATTTTAAATTTTCATTGTCGAATGTCTCCACAAGAAAATGTCTTCATTGACTCATTCATAGAGTTCAAGAAATGATAGGAGATTTTGAAAATTCCTATACACAGTTCTCATCCGAGAAAGAAAAATTTATCAAAATTAAAGTTTTTAAGGCCCTAAGAACTCTCCATTCAATCACAGATTCAAGGGCCAAACCCTCAATTCAATCATAGATTTCATATAAAGTAAATAATGTGGAAAAAGTCTGCAAAACATCAAGATTAAATTCTAAAATTGTGATTTTTTCAACAAAACTATTTAATCCTCCGATTTTTTGCAGACTTTTTCAAAAACAAAAAAATCGCGATTTATTCGTTATATGCCCGATTTTATCGAGAGTTGACCCAAAACGTCTGTTGTCTTAAGAGTTCAGACTCAGACAAAACTCAAGATTCAGGAGTTGATTCACTATTTTGACATGCGATGTAGCACTAGAATTCATATACATATTATATATTATCTTTCTTTACATGTTTATGTGGAAATACATTTATTTGATGTTGTGAGTACTCTAGATGTTAAAAATAAATAAATAAAAATGAATATTTTTGTGTTTTTTTTTTTTTTTATTTTGCCGACTTTTTTAACGACTTTTTCAACTTTTGGACCCTAGCCATAATTCCAACTTTGACTTTTTCCACATTGATAATTCCGACTTTGACTTTTTCCACATTGATATAAACGTTTCGAGGCCAATACCCGGGTCTCAATTCAAGGGCGGAGTCGGGGACTAATTTGGGGGTCATTTTCAGAAGAGTATTTCATATAAACAGTAGCGAGGGCTACTCGGTCTTCTCTCCCATCACATGATATAACCTTACTATATACACAGGTACGTTGGTCATTTTAAGAAGAGTATTTCATATAAACGGCAGCGAGGGCTGCTCGGCCTTCTCTCCCATCCCATGATATAACCTTACTATATACACAAGTATGTCTTGTTGCCCCAAGTGTTAGATTGTTAGTTCAAGTACACAAGTAACAAATGGGAGTTAAAGCCAATGCAGAGACCTTTACTTCAACATTCATACTCACTAACAATAGGATTTATTAACTGTATAATAATGAGGAAGACTATTGCATGTGGTTTTATTGTCCAGTTCTTGGGTGTTGGGTTTATTGTATTAGCTAGCCCTTCAAGTCAGATTCCTTTGATATTAGGAGTTTGGGGTTTTGCATTGATGATCTCTGTCAAGCAAGCTAGAATTATGGTGAATTCACGACTCATTACATTATTGATTCATCCAGCAAAGGGCATCAGTTTCAGATTGCACTCTAGGGGTCACAGGTTGAAGAAGAACTATCTCAGTGCTGCTGTGACTTAGGTGCCATCATGGTTCATTGCCAGTCTAGCAGGGTGTGGTGTCCTGTGTGAATGCGATGTTTATAAGGCTCAATGCAAATTGGCAAATGCATCCTGCAAATGGACCATATGGCAGAGAGATTGGAAATACAAAGCAACACCAGAAAGCTGTGTTAGGGATCAGTGTGCAATTAAATTTGCCATCCAAATGTTGCCATCTAATGAATGGGAGCATGTTTTTGGAGCTTGTATGCATGCTCACAAGAGGAAATATAAGCAGGTGGATACAAATTGGGTTTCTTGTATACTCTAGTCACCGAATTACAAAAAATCTTCAGACCTCTTCTCGTTTTCGTCCAACATGTACGAAGGAGTGACTTCAGAGATTCAACACCCCTACAAGCCATCTGTAGAGTTTGCCATGTTCGAGGCCAATAAATGGACTTGCTCAATGTGAATATGAGCTCAGTCAAGCATGCGGTGCAGACTCTTACGTTGGCACGAATAAAGAAGCCCCTCAAGGGCCAAATTCTCTGTAATCTTTTGTGCTAGTTATGTTGTGGTAGCTTTTTGGTTAAACAAGTATTTTAGGAAATATACATGCCAAGTCTATAGGAATATGTATGAGTAACTTGGGCATAACAATTTTTCAATAAAAAGAATCTATGAGAAGCAGGTTGTAATTGTTTTCATTTTCATCTATAACTTTCATTCTTTTAAATTGAAATTACTAAAAAAAAGGGCGAAATTCTACTTAGAAATATCTTAAAGCTGACAAGTTTATGGAGAAAGGTTGCTGATGTGATTAAAGGCAAAAAATGAATAGCCTAGTAGGTTAATTAATGAGTCTCGTTAAAGGATTGTTCTACTTGCGCTCGCTTCAACAAGGTGGCCATATGAGGACACTTACTTTTCTCATTTTACTTATTGCACAGAAAAAAGTTAATTATAGTTCCAACTATGACATTAAAATCCATTAGAATACATCCATGTTAACCTGGGGAGAATTTGATAAGCAGCTATACCAAAAAATGAAAAAAAGAGCCCGATGGAGCGGCTAGGGTAATCCTAGCTGTCGCCCTCAGCTGCTGCAGGAATTTGCAATTTCCGTTTGCTTGCTCAGTTGCCGCCTTCCGCTCATTCCAGGACTCCTTTTCCATGACTTAGGATTTATTATGTTTGCGAGTTTTGTTTTTGTTGATTTGTGTTTCTGCTGTGTCCTTATTGGTTGATTGTCGAGTTTTAAGAATTCGCCCGCAAATTAGAGTTGTTGATTTAAAGAGTTCTTTGCTGGGTGGTCTTTGACTGCCCCATGTTTCATTGATTCACCTAAGTAGCTTTGTAAAAGGAGCCGACACAATTCCTTCACTTAATTTGGAATTTTCTTTTGCGGTCAACGAGAATGTTAAAATTCTCATGGAAAAAAGGGTTGATGGGTAAGGTTATCCGCCTTTGCCCAAATTATACTTCTATTTTAGAATGGATTTCTAACAATTAGGTAGATCATGAACTCATTGGTACTCTGTATTGTGGAAACAGATATCATGCTTTTATTGTGATATCATGCTTTTATTGTTGAATGTGAAGACAGAGATTTGATCTTCAGATCTGAGCCTTACTTCATAGACTCCAGGAAAATGTTTCTCGTCTATTTGAATTAGAATTTTAATCCTAACATAGAAATTTTCTACGTCTGCTGGGATCAAATTGTCATATATTCCCCTTTTTTTTGGTATTTTTAAATCTATCGACAAATTGGCCCGCTATATTACTAGTTTACATTCTAAGGAATACAACTTCTCATGTGCCAAAATTTGTGTTAGAAATGTATTTTGAAAAGCTCCCAAAAGTAATTTGACCTGCTATATTACTATTTTACAGTCCAAGGAATACAACTTCTAGCATGCCAAAATTTGTGTTGAAATGTATTTTGCAAAACTCCCAAAGGTGACTTAGCTGACTTGGAGGGTCCAAGTCATCTTCAGGTTCTAGGTTATGAGCAAGTTCCTTTCAAATGTAATTTTTGCGATAAGTATGTGTTTTACAAACATTTGTCCAAATACTATAATATCTCAACTTCTTTCTATTTCATCGTCATCTTCTCAAATTAATAAATAGCAATGAACATTCAAACAATTTACAAGGAAACACAAAAGGCCTCATTCTAATAGATTTGAGTCTCAGCAACATTCTCCCTCCAGTAATAAATTTTGAATTTTGCACTCTACAGAAGCAGAGGTCAAGGTTGAATGATTAATTCAATACCCCATTTCGATCACGCAGTTCCATTCTCCCTGTAGAAATAGATTTGGAATGCTGCACTCTACAGAAGCAGAAGTCAAGGTTGAATGATTAATTCAATATCCCATTTTGATCAGGCAGTTCCAGATCTAGTGCAATCAAAGATCATCAATTCACCTGTTGAGGAAGAGGTTTCACCTAAGGAAAGGACAAAAACAATCTTTTAGAAAAGAAGTAAGAAGTAAAGAAAAAAATATGTAATCCTTTTTTTTTCAAATGTTCTAAAAATTAATCAATGTTATTAACCATTAACAAAATATAGACTAGCAATTGTCCCAAAAGGTACAAAGAGAGGCCGATAGATTTATGAAGTTGGAATTGTTGAATTTTTATAGAAGATTTAAAAGTTGCAAGCATTTTTAATATATATATATATATATATATATAAATATATATAATATATATATATATATATATATATATATATATATATATATATATTTATTATATATTTTAAATTAATTAAAATCTCAATTGTATTTTCAATTTGGGTATTGGTTAATTTTTACACAAACATATGCTTCCACAATTGTAAATCTTCTCCAAATTTGATTCATAATATTCGTGAAACACGCCACGTTAGTGCAGTGAAATAAGAAATATTTTAAAGAAAAGTCAAGAAATCTTTCTTTACATATAAATATATTTTTTTAATATGTTTGAATTTATTTAAAAATGAGCAATTTGTATCGAATCTATATGTGCTTTTCCAAAGTAAGATCCATTTTCGATATTTCATTCACTTAATTATTCATACATATTTTTAATATTTTTACTCATTATTTTTTCACAATGGACAATGCAAATCATTGTCACTACGAAGCTCTGACAAACTGTATAATTCATACGGCTGGGTGGTACTTCTTAAGAAAATGTTGTGAACTTTGCATGGTCTTTACATAAAATTGACTGCACGAGAAATGAGATCCAAAACTGCATTTCTAATTTTTCATTTGCACGCAAAACAAATAAAGACATTCTCATTTTGTCTTCTAATTTTGTTTACCCCTTATGTATCCCTGTGTAGTTGGATGGAGTCATTCTATGTTGAGACCTTCGGAACTCTATCAGGAATGAATAATAATGGTGTGTCAAGCAAACTTCAAATTCAATTTGGGTAATGAAAAACTAAACAAAAAAACACGATGTTTTCGTTGAAACATACAATTACTGTAAAACAATTTTTAAAAGGGAGAAACAAATTTTAAAATTATTAGAGTTGAAATTATAATTATAAACAATTATTTTTAGATCTTTAGCCTTCAATCAAAATCATCACCTCTAGATGAGTAAAAAGAGAATATACTTGATGTGAATGACATTGAATAGAAGAAATACACACTAGATATCAATGAATGTTATGTTATCATGAAATGGGTGGTACAATAGCCATACAAAGTTTCTGAAATGAGAACTATCACATATACAATGTACATTTGTCTTAAGCATTATTCTATAATGGCTTTTATCACATATACAATGTACATTTGTCTTGAGCATTATTCTTATATGGCTTTTATGTGGTGGATAGATATAACCTTGCATGAAAAAACAAATGTACAAGAAGTAGCACAGTAGAACTCAAGGCTATTAAGATCCCTCGAGTCCTTCATGTTGTATGAGCTAGCATGATACAAATAAGGACAACGACACAGAATAGAATGAAAGAGAAACAGTTTAAACATATCTTCTTTTTTTGAAAAAAAGTGAAATGAAGTGTTGTACTCTGATGTTATTTACAGGTGGGGAAATGCATTTCTGGGTGTCTCCTAACATAGTTACAACTCATTAAAATTGGGGCCATCGTGACTGTAACACCTCGACGCAGAAATTGGGAGAACTGAGTGTTGTATCATGCTATAGAGTGTGCTGACTATGTGAAGTCTGTTGTGCGCTAAAGAAGGAAAAGGTAGCCCATCCCATCACACCTCCAATGTGACCATATTCTACGTGAGCTAAAACTTCCTAGGAAAAATTGATTCCAAATGGTCATTGTCCTTATAGTATATTTTCATATTATGATCTTATATTCACACCAGTAAATACAAAGGGTTCGATATCACTATTTTATAAGCCATGTGGTATTTTGGGTGGTTATATCCTCTTTTTTTGAAAAAAAGTGTAATGAAGTGTTGTACTCTGATGTTATTTACAGGTGGGGAAATGCATTTCTGGGTGTCTCCTAACATAGTTATAGCTCATTAAAATTGGGGCCACCGTGACTGTAGCACCTCGACGCAAAAATTGGGAGAACTGTGTGCTGTATCATGCTATAGATTGTGTTGACAATGTGAAGTTTGTTGTGCGCTAAAGAAGGAAAAGGCAACCTATCCCATCACACCTCCAATGTGACCATATTCTCCGTGAGCTAAAAATTCCTAAGAAAAATTGATTCCAAATGGTCATTGTCCTTACAATATATTTTCATATTATGATCTTATATTCACACCAGTAAATACAAAGGGTTCGATATCACTATTTTATAAGCCATGTGGTATTTTGGGTGGCTTCATTAGTATTTTAATTTTAGCACATATAGATGGTGTGGTAGGGGTTGTATAATTATATGTTGTGTAAAAACAATTGGTGGTAAGTTGCTAAACAAAAAGAGCACAGTAAAAATTTAGAAGAGACAATTAGTATAGTCTCACAAAATTGCGTATGAAAGATGAAGAAATTAAGATTATTAGATACAGGGCTACAGAGCACCATGAGGAATGCAAGCCACTGACATGAAATTGAGTATCCACAAAAGATTCAAGCAGTGCCAAATCAAACTCAATTCCCATAACAACATTTGTATTGAACCGCTTAACGTTATCACTGATAAATGTAGCTACAATGCAATTTGATATGTGCTTCAGAACACCCCTGATCACATTATCCAAAACCTGCGAGGGTAAGTCTTAAAAAAGATTTCAGTAAAGGGACTTCACAAGGTCCTTTGAGGTTTTTTCTTGACTCATGAAACTTCACAAGAACCCTGACTATCAAAGATCCACAACGGTTATGGGGTTGAACTTACTACATTTTAAGTTTGTTTTTGTTCAAGCATGTATCTCTTGAATGAAATCTTCATGGCATGCACTTTAAAACAAATCAAGTTATTCATCACAAAGAAGTTGTGGTATAAGAACAAATTGTGAATGCACTTGAACACAACATTGTAAACATACTTGAATACAACATTACTATACATATTCAATAATGAATGCACATTAATTGTTCAACATCTATGCAACCTGAAAAAAAAAAAACAATTCCCTTGTTTAAGAGAATCCAGACTACATTGCAAAGATCATGTTAAAGAGAAACCACAATGGAATTTGGTAAACAATATCTACAGCCATATGTATTTTTCACAACTTTGTTGTCTCCCAGGTCCCAAATCCAAGGAAATATCAGCTCATTTTATCATTCTTACCACCACATTGAGCACAAAACAACCTTCTACATTCAGGGCATTCTGACTCTTTTATAACAACAATAGCTAGTTCAGTTGAGATTCCTACTTCAGGCACATCCTTCAACAAGAGTGCCGAGCAATCCTTGAATGGGCAATAGAACTTCTGAGAACTGGGAATCTCTTTTCCACCAATATGCCAGGCATTTTTTTTGGAGAGTAAAAGGCATGCAAATAGAGCTTGTTGCTCAATTGTATTGGTCTATTAAGTTATGAATAAGGTGTTAGGTAAGACTTTTTTATGAAATTGGTAACCATGCCATAAAAATTTACGATTGTTTGTTTGAAAATATACATGGATCAAAAGGAAATATTACATGGATCAATTGTATTGGTCTATTAAGTTCCTCTGTCTAAGAAAAGGGCACTTCCCAAAATAGGATAATTGTTTTTTATCACAATAGAATTCTGTGCATGAACACCAAATTCAAGGAAATGACTTCACTCACATAGAGAAAATGTCTAAAATTTGACATCAAATTTACTAGCACGTTGGCTTTCATAGATTGACATCTCGAGTCCTGAACACAAAAGAAAAGTCCATAGGAAAATCATCCATTATCTGCACAATAGGACTTTATTGATACATGATTCATAAACCTTAGTCTTTAAATCAAATTTCAAGAGGATTTTTCAAAATTGAAAAGTACATTTTTTTGTCTGTATTACTGAAATCAAGAAAAGGAACAACTATAAGTAGGGAAGCTAATTCCGTAAATTGTAATGCACCAGAAACTGCCAGTGTCATAAAAGGAACTTTTGATAATTATATAGTCTTCCATATCCACAAATTAAAACAGATAAAATGCATTTGTACCTAGGAAAACAATAATAAATATATCTCAAAAAATCCAGAAGTATTTGTAGGAATTTACAGGGTAAGTTCCTCAGATAGAACACCAAAGGACACCACTCACAAATAGATCACTGATCAATACACCAGTATTTTTGACGTGATTAAAACCCTCAAAGAGGGAAACAGTCCACGAGATGAGCCAACGCGACCACTTCAGGAAATTTATTAATAAAAGAATCAAATTTTACATAAGATTCTCTCATGAACAGTTAACCTACAAATGACCCTCCATGCTCTTTAAATAGAGATCATGGACCAATCGGGTGTTAAGCCACGGATCAAGTGTCGGTAATACCGAGGAGAGAATGAACTGTCAGATCACTACATATCGTGACTGCTGGATTGTAAGTTACAAAAGTACATAGTAAAGAAACACACTTTTACCTAACTCTATACTAGACCAAGTTATACTTAACTATTTCCTATGCGTCGGAATATCCTAACATCCCCCCTTAAGAACAACTTGGGATAGAATTGAAGGATTTACAAATATGACACAATAGGAGAAGGAAGGAGGCACTATAGCTTATCCCCCCTTAGTGACAACTTCCTGAACTCCAACCATAAATCGAAGTTTAGTAAACTTCGCCTTTGTGAGAGCCTTTGTAAAGATGTTTGCGACTTCATCATATGTTGAACAATATTGCACTTCAAGAACATGGTCATGAATGAGCTTTCTGATGAAGTGCATGTGTAGTTCAATGTGTTTGCTATGCTGATGTTGGACTGGATCTTTGCATAGTTGAATGGCACTTTGATTATCACACCAAAGTGTAGTCGGATGCTACTGCTGAAAGCCAAACTCTGATAAGATCTGACGAAGCCACAAGGCTTCCTTACTAGCTTCTACAGCACCACGATACTCTGCTTCTGCTGAAGAAAGAGAAATGGCACCTTGTTTCTTACAAGCCCATGTAATAGTTCCTGAACCAAGAGTGAACACATAACCGACAGTAGATTTTCGATCATCAGGGTCACCAGCCCAATCAGAATCAGTGAAACCAACCAATAGAAGAGATGCTTCGGAACTGTAATGAATTCAAAATTGAACTGTACCTCGAACATAATGAAGTATTTTTTTAGTTGCTTTCCAATGACTTTCACGTGGTTTTTGCATAAACCGAGCAACAAGGCCTACAACAAAGGAAAGGTCAGGATGCGTATGGGTTAGATACAAAAGTTTTCCTACAAGTTGATGGTATAAGGTAGCATCAACTTTAGGGGAAGTACAAGTGGCTGAAAGTTTGACTCCAGACTGAAAGGGAGAAGGAGCTGGCTTATAGTCTTCCATGTGAAAATGGGTAGAAGATCACAAGCATACTTGGATTGGGAAAGGGAAATACCTTCCTTGGATTGCAAGACTTGAAGACCGAGAAAATAATGCAAGTGTCCTAAGTCTGTCATTTCAAACTTATTTTTAAGGCTGGACTTCACATGGTTGATAAGGTTGGGATCACTACCAGTGATGATAAGATCATCAACATAAAGAACAAGAATGATAAGAGACTTGCCCACTTTCTTGGTGTAGACAGTATTGTCAGAATGACACCTTGAAAAGCCAGATTCTAAAAGAAAGCTATCTATTTTGGCATACCAAGCCCAAGGAGCTTGCTTGAGACCATAAAGGGATTTCTTAAGCCGACATACAAGACTGGAGTCTGTTTGTATAAAGCCAATAGGTTGTTCCATATATATCTCTTCATGCAAGTCCCCATGCAAGAAGGTGGATTTAACATCCATCTGATGGACTTCCCATTTAAAAGAGGCGGCAAGGGAAAGAAAAAGGCAGACAGAGTTCATTTTGGCAACAGGGGAGAAGGTTTCAGTATAGTCAATGCCTTCAACTTGTGAAAAGCCCTTAGCAACAAGACAAGATTTATGTTTATCAACTTTCCCATCTGGTCCATACTTGGTTCTGTAAACCCATTTGCATCTAACAAGTTTTTGTCCCTTTGGTAGAGGAACAAGATCTCATGTATTGTTTGCCAATAATGAACGATATTCTTCATTCATAGCTGCATCCCAATCTGGATGGCCTGAAGCTTTTGCAAAGGTGTCAGGATCATAATTTGCTGAGACTTGAGCCAGTAAAGAAGAGGCTCTTTCGAACTGAGAACGTGTACGGCGCTGATCTATAGGATCACCGGCAAGATCACCTACTGCATCCCGAGTAGCACGGACCCATTTTGGAAGTGGAGGAGCTGAAGGAAGATCCTGAGAAGGTGGGGGAGGATTGTCATCCTCGCTTTCATCGTCTGAAGAAGAAATATGTTCAAAAGTAGAAGACATAGAGAGAGGTGGCACATTCTCCGAACTAGGCTCATAGGCCGATATATTGTCATCAAACTTTACATCTCTTCTAATGATAACATTTTTGGACTTAAGTGCAATAAGTCTATATCCTTTGACATCTTCAGAATATCCAACAAAAATACATTTTTCACTCTTAGGTTCTAAAGCTTTATGTTTCTCATCTGGAATATGAGCCCATGCTTCACTTCCAAAAACACGAAAGTGACTCACATCTAGTTTAATTGAGCTCCATGCTTCTTTTGGAGTGATATTCTTTAAAACCTTAGTAGGAGTGCGATTTATTATGTAATTTGCATAGTTAATTGCTTCTACCCAATA